>JAQNDB010005585.1:0-19058 GCA_029204045.2 Tillandsia leiboldiana | reverse complement strand
GGGTCTTCACATGTTTAGGCTGGGAAGAAGTCAAGCTCACACATGCAGGAGCTGCTAGTTGATTTTGAGCAAGAAAAGGTTTGGGTACTTCATGATCAACTATGATGATTCTCTCTGTTTAGGAACGTTTGTGCATTGTTAGATAAATCAATACAGACAAAAAAGTTAAGCGTGCTAGAACTAGAGTAGTTCTAGGATGGGTGATCTCGGGAAGCGGGGGCGTCACAATTGGTAGCAGAGCTAACACCAACCGGAAGTGTTAGATGAATAGTCTTGCCTGAGCTAGGGTTCTATAGCGGGTATGTTAAGAATTTGTTTGGCGTATTTTTGAAAGTGTTAAGTCTTGAAGATTGAGATTAAAGATTAAGAAGTTTGGATTATATACCTCAATCTCAAGAAAGAAGAATTCAAAAGGATCAGGTACGTTTAACTAATTAATTTTGATGATCTGAATACATCTTATAGTGTAGAAAACACTTGGATGAATTTTTAATTGTATAAGAATCAAAAACTGGACATGGGACATGTTCAGGATCCGGATCAGGCATGCAGTCCGGACCCCGAACGTGTTTGTTTCATGCGCAATCCAGTCCGGATCGAAGCCAATTTGATCCGACCCGAACATGGGGTTTGCTGAATTGTATGAACAGTCCGGATCTGGTAATTCAGTCCGGACCCCGAACGTATGTTTTTCTGAAAATTGTCTGTTTAGCCACGACAGTACGGACCGCAGATTCCAGTCCGGACCGTCGTCTTGAAAATTCCAGATTAGGTCAGTTTTTGATTCTTATCTTTCCAACGGTTTCTAACCTATAAATAAACCCTATGATTCTTTTTTAGGGTAATCCAAAATACGGTCAAAAAGAGAAAATTCCACATAGAGAAGAAAGGAAATAACTGATTAAATCTATGTTTCTTCATCTATATTGATTAATTTGATTCTAGGTTTTCATACTCAGATTGAGTAGAATCAAATAATGAATACTTAGATGGTATTTCGATCTATCTTTGATCTAAGTATTCGGCGGATCATACCACCCAAAAACAACGATTTTCCCAAAATCGGCGCGTGGACTCGCGTGGCCTTGTGGATTCAAGGTGCTACCGCTCTCGTGGATTCGGAGCGAGGTACGTTCGTGGATTCGAGACGTGCTACTGGGTGAAGACCGTGGATTCGGTGGACGCGGGATCGACGTTGGACGCCGTGGATTCGGCGTTGGACGCTAATCGTGGATCGAGAGAGCGTTGCGGAGCGAGCGGAGAAGATCTACTAGGAGCGTATGGAAAAGGTCGAGTCGTCTGTGAGTACGGTATATCACCTTTGTACGTGTTTTAATTCTAGTGGATTTCGCCGTGTTATCGGTCCCGTGGTTTTTTACTCCGGTTTGGAGTTTTCCACGTAAAAATCTGCGTGTTAATTTTCATTTCCGCATTGGGTTTTATTGCGCAACGATTTTTGAGTGTTTATTGTTTACACCTATTCACCCCCCTCCCTCTAGGTGTTTTTTCCCCTATTTAGATCCATATTTAACATAACCCAACAATGGTATCAGAGCGGGAATAGGGTTGTAAACAATGGCTGAAGGTGAAACATCAACAGACCCCGTTCTTCGATGGAACAAATTATGCCTACTGGAAAGTACGGATGAAAGCATTTCTTATTTCCATCGACGAACGGGTGTGGCAATCAATTGATTAGGATGGTTTAATCCAACTGAAATTATTGTTGATGTTCACACCATCAAACCTAGGTCGAAATGGACCAAGAAAGAGATAGACTTATCTTCTTACAATGGCAAAGGAATTAACGCTTTATTTAATGCCTTGTCACAAACAGAATTTTCTCGCATCTCGGCATGTGAGACTGCGAAAGAATCTGGGATGTTCTTCAAGTTACACATGAGGGAACTAACCTTGTGAAGATTCAAAAGCTGCAAATGCTTACGAGCAGATTTGACTCTATTTTCATGGCAGAAAATGAATCTTTCACAGATTACTATACACGATTGCAAGACATCGTGAACATCATGTGCTAATTGGGAGAGAAAATTCCAGAATTTAAATTGTAAGAAAGATTTTAAGAACTCTTCCTGAAAGATTTCGTTCCAAGGTTACGGCCATTGAAACTATTAAACACCCGGACGAAATCCGTGTAGAAGAATTAGTTGGTTCATTACAACATATGAAATGACATTTCCTACTAACTATTCTTCTGGAAAAGCATCTACTCTAAGTCTTCAGGTTTTGCGTTAAAATAACAAAAGAAGAAGACGGGATTCATCCTCCTCAGACGATGACGAGAACCTATCTATGGAGGACTTTGAGAAGCAGCTTGCTCTCTTGACAAGAAGATTTCGCCGAAACTTTCGAAGGGGTTATTCAAGTAAAACTCCATCCTTCGGAAAGTGGAAGAAAGGCAAAGGTTTTTCAAGCCAAAGTCAAGAAAGCAAGAAAGTTTTTCAAAGGATAAGAAAAGCTCAGAGGGACAAGTCCAATGCTTCAAGTGTCGAGGGTACGGCCATATCTCAACGGAGTGTCCAAATAAGAATCCGTCAAAGAAGAAAGCGATGCAAGCCGTCACTTGGGATGACACCTCAACGTCAAATGAGTCATCTTCAAGTGATGAAGAGAATAACGCAACGGCGTTCCACGCGTCCACATCTTCACCCTTCATGTGCTTAATGGCAAGTACATCCGATTCATTGTCCAACTCCTCCCAGGTTGAAAAAACTGCAACGGACGACGAATCGAGTAACTCTGAAGGTGAAGATTTTGCTCTAGCCTACCATAAACTTTGAGGGATTCAAGAAACTGGCTAAGCAAAACAAGGGGTGAGAGGGAGATTGCAGGATCTCGAAGAAGTAGTAAAAGGGCAACTTCTCTCTCGACCGGTCTTGAAGTGGAAAGGGATAACCTGATAAAAGCAAATGCTTCACTTCAAGAGAAAAATGAGCATTTCGATAAGGAACATGTAAAAATGATTGATAAAGCTGGTTACCTCTTGAAGCTCTACACTGAGGCACGACAGGAAAAAATGGAAATGACAAAGACCATTTTCCAACTCAATGATGATTTAAAACGTTTTTCTTCTGGAAGGAGTAAGTTGGCTAAGATGATTGGTCTTGGTCAAACAAACCAATTCGGCCTCGGATACACTCAAACTGGAGACAGTCCTAGTTCGAGTGGAACCGTTTTTTGTGCCCCAGTCGGTATCTCCTCCTCCGACGACGGAATTTACAGCATACAACGACAACAACCCTACCTCACCCTCTTCGGGATCGTCAAGAACAAAGGTATGTTTCGTTGTGGTTTTGCAGGGCACATTAGAAGAAATTGCAAGATGGGAGCAAAACGATCAACTCAAGCGCATCTTGCAACAACTACCAAAAAGTGATTCCCCGGAAATCAAAGGAAAATTTTTCAAAGGAAAAGAGCCTTGGTAGTTCACCTCGCAAGACGATGTCAAGCAATGAATCAAACAAGACGATTTCACCAAGGAGAATAACTTCACGAACATTGCTGACGCAGTCCAAAAAGGTTTGGGTGCGCAAAAGGTGAAATCTTCCCTTGTCTTGTTGTTCATACTTCTTTACATGCTTATGACAACTCGTCTTGGTATCTGGATAGTGGTGTTCCGTCACATGACCGGTGACAAAAACTGCTTTCAAAATTTAGAGAAAATCTCCGGAGGACATGTTGTTTTCGAAGACGGTCGTTCTTCCAAAATTATTGGAAAGGGAACAATCGCTATTCCAGAAGGCCCGGTTTTGAACAATGTCTTATTTGTTGAAGGCCTAAAGACTAACCTCATTAGTATAAGTCAACTTTGTGACAATGGTTTCTCAGTTAATTTTTCCTCTATAGAATGTATTGTAACTGATAAGAACCATGTTTTCTTTTTGAAAGGGGTTAGGTTAGAAAATAATTGCTATGTTGTTTCAAATAAAATTTCTGAAAAATGTAACCTAGTTTTTTTGGATAATGAAACTCTTCGGCATGAAAGACTAGGTCACATTAATTTTAAAGAACTAGCAAGGATTTCAAATAAAGACGTGGTTAAGGGGGGTTCCTAAACTTTTATTTAAAGAAAACATTGTGTGTGGTGGTTGTCAAAAGGGAAACAATCAAGGGCTGCACACAAGAACTTGAACCACGTTGGTACCAATCGGCCCTTAAAATTATTGCATATGGACTTAATGGGGCCGACTCGTCAACCATCTTGGGAGGTAAATGGTATATTTTTCTTTGGTTGATGATTTCTCTAGGTATTCATGGGTAACATTTTTAAAAGAGAAAGCGGATACTTTGACTCTTTTCATGAGGTTTGTCTGTCACGCCCCGAGTCCGCCAATTTGTACGGTTCGGGCACGCCAACAGACCCGCCAATCGGGTAAGAACATTTTTCTACCGAAAGGAACGGTAAACATCCTAATAACACAACAAGTGTATGCGGAAGCTCAATATCAGAGTACTAAAAATCACTACAAATTTAAAACTTTCATTCAATAACAATAGTTATGCGGAAATGAAAGCATACAAGAGTGAACCATGCATTACTTTATTACACTTTACATCTTGAACTTGCAAATAAATTATTACAATTCTTTACATAAATTCCTCACCATACAAGGTTCCTCAAGAAATATAAAAATGGATACCTCTGCTAGACCCTCTAGGTCTCTATGCTGCTGGGCCCTTGCCCCTGTCGTATGCTTCGCCGTCTGCATCTGAACCGTCGCGATCGCTGCATCCATACCTGAACCTGTGGGGGGAGTCACCCAAGGGGTGTGAGAACTACGACATAGTTCCCAGTGGGTTCAACCACCGAGAAAGAGTGTCCTACACCACTTGGTCCAATGGAAGCAATAATAATAGTGCTAGGAACTAAAATCCTCGATATCAAAATGCAGCTATGCAAATATATATCACTATCTCTATATACTCATCAACCCAGCACTACTCTGTCTAGTCATATCAGGCTACTAAGCAACCAACTCGGCCACTATGCCGCTATATATAAGGTCAAACTAACCCGGCCATCTTGGCCACTCAAATTTCTCTATTCTTTAAATTCTGGTGCTTAGTTCAAGTTAACCCTAAGAAATTTCTTATCCAACGGGCCCCAGCCCGGTAGTCCTGCTACCATAAGATAAGATTTCTAAGGTTGCCGATAAACACCCCAAGTGTTACCCATCCTACGGAAGAAACGTCCCGAACGGGTCTCTACCCGGGAGAGGGGCACTGCCAACTGCTCCATATGGACCGCGTTTCTCACCGTAGGTACGCCCGTTTTATCTTTAATTTTCTTTCTTTTCTTTTCTTTTTTCTTTCTCTTTTACTTTAGTTCTTAGCCTCTTTGCCTTTGAACACTTGCTTTTCTTTCTTATTCGAGCTTATAGCTCCCTTTTTGCCACTGACAAATCTCTTTCTCTTTCCTTTGAGCATTTAGCTCTGCTTTCACTTTAAGCCTTTCGAAAGTACCTCGTCCGACGGGTCACTGCCCAGGGAGTCCTGCTCCACTTGACGAGTCTCAAATTCGAAGGCGCCATTTACATTCTCTTTATGCTTTTTAGCCACTTTTAGCTTGCTTTTAACTTTAAGCCTTTCGAAAGTACCTCATCCGACGGTCACTGCCCAGGGAGTCCTGCTCCACTGACGAGTCTCAAATTCGAAGGCGCCATTTACATTCTCTTTATACTTTTAGCCACTTTTAGCTTGCTTTTAACTTTAAGCCTTTCGAAGTACCTCGTCCGACGGGTCCTGCCCAGGGAGTCCTGCTCCACTGACGAGTCTCAAATTCGAAGGTGCCATTTTATTCCTTTTTATGCTTTTTCTTAAGCTCTAATTCTTTTATCCTAAGTTCCTTACTCTAGGATAATTCGGTTGTCTCTAACACCAATTCAGGTTGGAACATCTTGTTCTCAATTCACAGCCTTATGCTTCAATTACCCTTAAGGTTTGCTCCATGTCACAAGGACAATAGTCGCTTTCCATTTTATCAGACTTAGGGTTTATTAACCCTATTCCATTATCTTTTCCTTTCATGTCTCCACACTTGATCCTTTCCACTTTCCTTTGTTTAACTCTATTTGAAGTTAAACTAATCTATCCATTTACCCAGACGCCCTATGACTCTCGGGGGTCATGTTCACTAAATTCTTAACCGTGGGATCTAATCCCCTTTTCCTGATTCTACCCTGAACTTAGGGTTACACTGACTCTAATTTCCTGTTTTCCCTTTCATTTCTCCACACTTTATCCATTTTTTCCATTTTCCTGATTCCTTACTGAATCTTAGAGTCAACTTAACCTATTTTCCTGTCTGTGAGTTTGAACTCTCTAGCTCACCTTAGGTCCCTTTACCTAAGTTCTATGTCACACTCATTCTAGTTTCCCTGACTCTATGTGATCACTAGCTCTCATTAGGTTTCCTTTACCTAATGTTACGGAATTTGAGTTGGCGTAGTTTCGTGAAAGTCTCAAGTCTTGAAGATTGAAGGTGAAGAAAGTTGGATCATTTAACTCAATCTCAAGAAAGAAGAATTCAAAAGGATCAGGTATGTTTAACTAAAGAATTTGTGTGATCCGAATACTTCTTGTAGTGTAGAAACACTTGGAAGAATCTTTCATTGCATAAAAATCAAAAACTGGACTTGGGACATGTTCAGGATCCGGATCAGGTTGTTCGATCCGGATCCCGAAGGTGGTTCGTTCATACATCGTCGCAATCCGGATCGTAGTCTCTTGATCCGGATCCCGAACGTTGAGTTTACCATCTACCTTGAACGATCCGGATCTTGCTTCGCAATCCGGATCCCGAACGTTGATGTTTGGTGAACTGTATGAACGATCCGGATCGTAGTCACATGATCCGGATCCCGAACCTTCGTTTTTCTGGAATTGGCTGTTTCGTTATGACGATCCGGATCTCAGTTATCACGATCCGGATCGCCGTCCGTAAAATTCCAGAAATGGCAGGTTTTTGATTCTTATCTCCTTCCTAGGGTTTCTAACCTATAAATAGACCCTATGTCTTTCTTTCTAGGGTCAATCCACATAGCCGTCATTTTCATATATCATCTTATACGGCTATAGATCCACATATAGAGAAGAAAGGAAATCATTAGAGAATACTCTATGTTTCTTCATCTATATTGATTAGTTTGATTCTAGGTTTTCATACTCACATCTTGAGTTGAATCAAACTAATGAATACTTAGATGGTATTTCCGATCTATCTTTGATCTAAGTATTCGGCGGATCATCACCACCCAAAAACAACGATTACCCCAAAATCGGCGCGTGGATTCGCGTGTCCTTGTGGATTCAAGGTTCAATCGCTCTCGTGGATTCGGAGCGAGGCACGTTCGTGGATTCGAAGGGTGCTATTGGGTGAAGACCGTGGATTCGGTCGGACGTCGTGGATTCGACGTTGGACGCCGTGGATTCGGCGTTGGGCGCAGATCGTGGATTCGAGAAGCGTCTGGAGCGAGCGGAGAAGATCCTCTAGGAGCGTATGGAAAAGGTTGAGTCGTAAGTGTGTACGGTAAATCACCTTGTACGTGTTTTAATTCTAGTGGATTTCTGCCGTGTTATCGGTCCCGTGGTTTTTTACTCCGGTGATGGAGTTTTCCACGTAAAAATCTTGCGTGTTATTTTATTTCCGCATTGGGTTTTTATCGCAACGATTTTTGAGTGTTTATACGTTTACACCTATTCACCCCCCTCTAGGTGTTTCTTCCCCTATTTAGATCCGTATTATATACGACCCAACAAGTGGTATCAGAGCGGGAATAGGGTTGTGAACAATGGTTGAAGGTGGAAACATCAATCGACCCCCTTTCTTTGATGGAACAAATTATGCGTACTGGAAAGTACGGATGAAAGCCTTTTTATCTTCCATCGACGAAAGGGTGTGGCATTCAATTGAATCAGGATGGACTAATCCAACTGAACTTATCTCTGATGTTCACACCTTAAAACCTAGGTCGAAATGGACCAAGGAAGAGTTTGAGTTATCTTCTTACAATGGCAAGGGAATTAATGCTATTTTTAATGCCTTATCTCAAACTGAATTCTCTCGCGTCTCGGCATGTGAGACTGCGAAAGAAATCTGGGATGTTCTCCAGGTTACACATGAGGGAACTAACCTCGTGAAGATTCAGAAACTGCAGATGCTTACGAGCAAGTTTGACTCTATCTTGATGGCAGAAAATGAATCTTTCACGGACTACTATACACGATTGCAAGACATCGTAAACTCATGTGCTAATCTGGGAGAGAAGATTCCAGAATTTAAGATTGTAAGAAAAATCTTAAGAACTCTTCCTGAACGATTTCGCCCAAAGGTTACTGCCATTGAAACTATTAAACACCCGGACGAAATACGTGTAGAAGAATTAGTTGGTTCATTACAAACTTATGAAATGACTTTTAATACTAACAATTCTTCTGGAAAAGCATCCACTTCTAAGTCTTCAGGTTATGCGTTGAAAACAACTAAGGAAGAAGACGCGGATACATCCTCCTCGGACGATGACGAGAACCTTTCTATGGAGGAATTTGAGAAGCAGCTCGCTCTCTTGACAAGGAAGTTTCGCCGCAACTTTCGAAGGGGTAATTCAAGCAAATCTCCATCCTTCGGAAAGTGGAACAAAGGCAAGGGTACTCCAAGTCACAAGTCAAGAAAGCAGGAGAACTTCTCAAAGGATAAGAAAAGTTCAGAAGGACAACTGCAATGCTTCAAATGTCGAGGCTACGGCCACATTGCAACGGAGTGTCCTAACAAGTATCCGGCAAAGAAGAAGGCGATGCAAGTCGTCACTTGGGATGACAACTCAACGTCAAATGAGTCGTCTTCAAGTGATGAAGAAAAGAGCTCCACGGCATTCCACGCGTCCACATCTTCACCCTTCATGTGCTTTATGGCAAGTACATCTGAGTCGTTGTCCAACTCCACTGTTGAAAAGAATGCAACGGACAATGAATCGGATGATTCGGAAGGTGAAGATTTTGCTCTAGCCTACCACAGACTTTTGAGGGACTCAAAGAAAGTGGCTAAGCAAAACAAGAGTTTGAGAGGGAGATTGCATGATCTCGAAGAAGAAGCAAAAAGAGCGACTTCTCTCTCAAACGCTCTTGAAGTGGAAAGGGAAAACCTGATAAAAGAAAATGCTTCCCTTCAAGAGTCCAATGAGCAACTTGAGAAGGAACATACAAATCTGGTGGATAACGCGAATCACTTCTCAAAGCTCTACAACGAGGCTCGACAGGATAACCTGGAAATGACAAAGACCATTTTCCAACTCAAGAATGACTTACAGCGATTCTCTTCAGGAAGGAGTAAGTTGGATAGACTTCTTGGTCTTGGTCAATCAAATAGGTTCGGCCTCGGATACACTCAAACTGGAAACAGTCCAAGTTCGAGTGAGACAGTTTTTGTGCCTCAGTCGGTATCTCCTCCTCCGACACCGGAATTCAAGACAAACAACGACAACAAACCTACTTCATCCTCTTTGGGATCGTCAAGATCTAAGGTATGTTTTCGTTGTGGTGTTTCAGGGCACATAAGAAGATATTGCAAGACGGGAGTCGAACGCTCATCTCAAGCACCTCTTGCATCAACTACCAAAAAGGCTCCTCCCCGGAAATCAAAGCAAAACTTTTCAAATGAAAAGAGACTTGGTAGTTCACCGCGCAAGACGACTTCATCAAGGAGCAACAATCGTTTTAACAAGACGCTTTCACCTAGGCACAAAACTTCACGACCATTACAGACGCATTCCAAAAGGTTTGGGTGCGCAAAGGTGAAATTTTCCCTTGTCTTGTTTCCAATATTTCCTTGCATGCATATGATAGTTCGTCTTGGTATCTGGATAGCGGGTGTTCCCGTCACATGACCGGTGACAAAAATAGTTTTCAAAATCTTGAGAAAATCTCCGGAGGACACGTTGTTTTCGGAGACGGTCGATCTTCCAAAATTGTTGGAAAAGGGACGGTAGCTATTCCAGATGGCCCGATTTTGAAAAACGTCTTATTTGTTGATGGCCTTAAGACTAACCTCATAAGCATAAGTCAACTTTGCGACAATGGTTTTTCAGTTAACTTTTCATCTGTTGAATGCGTTGTAACTGATAAGGACCATGTCTTCTTTTAAAAGGGGTTAGATCTGAAAACAATTGTTATGTTGTTCCTAATAAATTTTCTGAAAATTGTAACTTAGCCGCTTTGAATAATGAAACTCTTTGGCATGAAAGGCTAGGTCACTTAAATTTTAAGGAACTTACTAGAATTTCAAACAAGGACGTGGTCAAGGGGATTCCAAAGCTTTTATTTAAACAAAACGTTGTGTGTGGTGGTTGCCAAAAGGGAAAACAGTCTAGGACTGCACACAAGAACTTGAACCACGTTGGTACAAAACGGCCCTTGGAACTTTTGCACATGGACTTAATGGGGCCGACCCGTCAACCATCTTTGGGAGGTAAATGGTACATTTTTTATTGGTTGATGATTTCTCTCGGTTTTCTTGGGTAGCATTTTTGAGAGAGAAAGCTGATACGTTTGACTCTTTTCATGAGATTTGCCATCGTATTATGATTGAAAAGAATGAAAAGATCATTCGTGTTAGAAGTGATAGGGGTGGAGAATTCATAAATTCAAAATTCATTGACTTTTGTACTTCAAATGGCATTAAACATGAATTCTCGGCACCCTATACACCTCAGCAGAATGGTGTTGTTGAGCGCAAAAACAGGGTTGTTCAAGAGATGGCGCGTGTGATGCTTCATAGCCGGAAATTACCGCTACATTTTTGGGCTGAAGCTGTGAACACCGCTGTCTATGTCATTAACAGAGTGTATTTGCGCCCAGGAACCTTGAATACACCATATGAGCTGTGGTTTAGTAGAAAACCGGATATCAAGTACTTTCGTATCTTCGGGAGTCGATGTTACATCTTACGTGACCGTGAAAATCTTGGAAAGTTCGACTCTCGAAGTGATGAAGGGATCTTTTTGGGTTATTCTACGAATAGCAGAGCATATCGAGTATTTAACATTGAATCTAAGACGATCGTAGAATCTATAAATGTTAAAGTAGATGAAGCTTCTCATTTTGAATCTGAAAAATCTACCCTCGATATCTCTCTAGATGATGATTCTCCTGCTAGTGCATCTTCTCATAATAATACTTCCAATATTAATGATGCATCTAATGGTTCTTCTAGTTTATCTGATGTGCAGGAATCATCTCGTGTACCTCCGAGTACTCCGTTTCAACAAACGCTACGAATCTCCAAGGATCATCCGGAATCGAACATCATTGGAGATCCACAAGAAGGAGTTAGAACTCGAAGGCAGTTGGTTTGCGGATTTGCTTGCTACGTATCTTTAATCGAACCAAAGACAATAGATGAAGCTCTTCAGGATGACTACTGGATTAAAGCAATGCAGGAAGAGCTCCATCAATTTGAGCGAAACAAAGTCTGGGAATTAACGAAGCCTCCAAAGCAACATAATGTGATAGGTACCAAATGGATCTTCAAGAACAAGAAAGATGAAGATGGTACTATCATCAGGAACAAGGCACGACTAGTTGCTCAAGGCTACTCTCAAGTAGAAGGTATAGACTTTGACGAAACTTTCGCCCCTGTAGCTAGACTCGAGTCCATTCGTATATTGTTTGCTATTGCTTGTCATTTTAAAATCAAATTATTTCAAATGGACGTCAAGAGCGCATTTCTAAATGGGTTTTTAAATGAGGAAGTTTATGTAGCTCAACCGAAAGGTTTTGTAGATCATAAACAACCTAACCATGTTTTTCGTTTGAAAAAGGCTCTTTACGGTCTGAAACAAGCACCGCGAGCATGGTACGAAAGGTTAACAAAGCACCTTTTGGAGAAGGGCTATACTCGAGGGGGAGCTGACAGGACTCTCTTTGTGAAGCATTATCAAAATAATTTCATTGTAGCACAAATCTATGTCGATGACATTGTATTTGGTGCAACAAAAGATAATGATGCTTCTAAATTCGCGGAGACCATGGAAAGCGAATTTGAGATGTCCATGATGGGCGAATTGTCTTATTTTCTTGGATTGCAAATTAAACAAAATGATGAAGGTATTCACTTGAGTCAATCCAAGTATGCACTGGAGTTGGTCAAAAAGTTTGATCTAGAAAATTGTAAAGATTTTCCAACTCCAATGGGAACTAGCCACAAGGGACTTGGAAGTGAATCACATAGTGAGAATGTAGACGAGAAACTGTATAGAAGTATGATTGGAAGTCTACTTTACCTCACGGCTAGTCGCCCGGATATATCCTTTAGTGTTGGGATTTGCGCGAGATATCAATCAGCACCAAAGGAGGTTCACCTGAAAGCGGTGAAACGGATCATCCGGTACATCAAAGGATCAATTAATTTCGGAATTTGGTATCCTATGGGAACAAGTCTGGACATTGTTGGATACTCAGATGCCGATTGGGCAGGATCAGTGGATGATCGGAAAAGCACGAGTGGTGCATGCTTCTATCTTGGCCATTGCCTTGTTGCATGGCACAGTAAAAAGCAGAATTGCATAGCACTCTCGACTGCCGAAGCGGAATACATTTCAGCTGGAAGTTGCTCAACTCAACTCATTTGGATGAAAAGCGTATTGAGTGACTTCCGCATTTCAGCATCTTCGGTAACAATTCTTTGTGACAACACAAGTGCAATTAACATTTCTAAAAACCCTGTGTTGCACTCTAGAACAAAACATATTGAACTTAGATATCATTTTCTTAGAGAGCTAGTTGAATCAAATACTCTTCAACTTTCATATATTTCAACTGAAGATCAATTAGCTGACTTTTTAACAAAACCTTTGGATCAAAAACGTTTTATTCATTTGCGAAAAGCAATTGGTATGCTTTCCTTGAAATAAACTTCTTTTTGAAACCTTTGCTTAGGATAGGTTTTGTATTTGTTTTGTTTTGTTCATTATCTATGTTTGTACATAGGACATTAATTGAGCATAGATCATAATTGACTTTAATTGCATCTTTTCGCACATTTAGAAATTTATTATGCTTTTGCCATCATAATATTTCATTGTTGCAATGATCATTTATGTTAATTAAATCATCTTCTAAAGTGATCAAAGTCAATTTCTCTCTCAATGATCTCTTGGTATAGTCATTATCTTATTTGACTGTTTAGTCGAGTATGAAATCGAGATCAATTTTTGGTTGAATACTTTATATCTTAAATAATTGATAGCCAATTGAGGGGGAGTCAAAGATAATGTAAAATGCTCAAAAGATGTGGAAAGAGTTACATCCCAATGAGGAGTGTGAAAACTACCACCACATGGAGGAAAGAGCTACCACCTCGGTCGTCCGAGTATTGTGTGCAGCTACCACATGTATACCAAGCATGGTTGTTCAAATTTTTGATTAAGTAAAATGCATGTTGAAATACTTGACTCTGTCAAATTTCAAGGTTGGTATAAGGTGGGATTTTAAAGAAAGATGCTCAAAGAGCCACTCTCTTCAACAGATTGTCTAGAAATATTATCTACCATATTTGGGATTTCAAACATCTATTGATCTTTGTATTTCATTTTCTTTACTGAATTGATGATTTGATAAAGGCATTACTCATAAGATCAAGTTAGATGTAATTGAAGGTGTTCAACTTTAAGGGATTTAATTCTTGTAAATTTTCGTTTCATTTTTGGATATTATTGATAGATTTGGCATAATCTAATTCTTGTTGTATGAAACGATGATTTTTGTTTAAAGTTGATACACATTTGTGCTTACAATCTTTTTCTGGTTTTCTTGAATTTCTCTGAAATTTTTCTAAAGAAAAAGTTGGGGCCGATCCGGATCGGGCAAGGTGATCCGGATCCCGAACGCAGTTTTTTCCTGCGGGCTGACGATCCGGATTGGAACCTGCCGATCCGGATCCCGAACGCAGTTTTTTCACTGCGGGTAGCCGATCCGGATCGCAAGCTCGGGAGGATCCGGATCGCGGCTAGGTTTTTATAAAGAACAAAAGGGTTTTGATTTCTTTTACTCCAATCTTTGTTCAAAAGTTTAAGAGCGCTTCTCTCTAGATTTCATCCTCCCTTGGAAGCTTTCTAACTCAAGTTCTTCAGTCCAAGTAAGTTTTATTGATCAAAATCTCGGTTTTTCACCGTTTTTTCTCTTTTCCTCCTCAAACGTACGAAATTCTTGGATCGATTTGTTTGTGGATGTTTTTTGATCAAATTCTTTTGAAATAAGAACTCTGGGTTGTTTAGTTTTGATTATATGCTAGGTTTTCTCCTGATTAACGGGATTTTTAGACTTCGATTTCTAAAATTTCGGTTTTAGGGCAATATAATAGGATTTCGAAAAATTCATGCAATTGATCTATCTTTAAAAGTCCTTTTGCAAAACTAACTTGATTCTTAGTCCTCTCTACATGATTATGATTGTTTGGGTACAATTTTTTCAATTTTTGAAAACTAAGATTTTTGTGTTCTTGAGTTGGTTTTCACAGGACACCTTCTTAACTCAAGCACTTTGATCATTGTCACTCTCTTGGTTACTCCTGTTACTAGTCACAATGGTGACACAAGAGTACATCTGAAAAAGAGGAACCAGATATTTCAACAGGAGATAAGACAACCGAAGGCAGGGAGGACAGCTCAGAGTACGATACTGAAGAATGGGATGAATTCTTCAAAGATGTTCAACAGAAGATTGATGAGCAAAACAGGAAATTTGTCAAAGGCAAAAGGAACATGAAATCTGCATCAACAACTAAGCAATATACAAGACGAAAGAATGTCTTAAGAAGTGAAAGTTATCATAGTGGGCCTCTTACTAGAGCTCGCTCACTCTCTGGGGTTCTACAAACTGAATCTCCATGGGTTAAGGGATTGGATGCACCATCTGCTTCTAGACAGCATCCATCACACTCGAAAAGACAGGGTACAGACGCTGTTGTATTGGAATCGCTTCGCCAGGAACAACAAAGACTCTCGGCTGCACAAGAGAGGACATCGAAAGAACTTCAGCGGATTTCCTCTGATCACAAGAAGATCAAGAAGAAGTGTTCGACTATTTCGACAATGCTTAAAGGGATTTTGAGCAAGCTGAGTTGTACCAGCTCAGACTCCTCCGACTGAACTGCACCTTCCTTTCCTTTGTGCAGGATTACGATTTTAGGATTTAGTTTTAGACTTACGTTAGCTTAGTTCTCAGGTTTTACATTTTATTGGAACTTTTTACTCTCCTCACATTTCGTAGTCTTTAACTACATTTTGGCTTTGTTTGTGACAAAAAGGGGGAGAGAGTTAGAGAGAACTTTGAACAATGTTGACTGCATGAAACATCAAGGTAAGTGAACAATGTTTGATATGAAAACTGGATGAACATCAAGGTAAGTATTACTCCAACTTCCATTCTCAACTTGAGGTTTTTCAGCTGTATGAATGCATGCCTCGACTAACTATTTGCTAACTATTTGGGCATGTAATATAACTAACAAGTTGATGTTCACTAACAAGTTTGTGACACTTGGTTTTTGATTGCATAGAAGATATGTTGGTTCTTAACTCTGATCAATTACATATCTATATATATATAAGTTTGTCACAAACATGTTCATGACATTTGGTTTTTACGTGCAAAGAAGATATGTTGGTGTTTTTTAACTATGATCAGTTTACATATCTGAATATAAATGTCATGGTAAGTATAAATGAGTTTAAACTTCATCTCTGTTTGTGGTTTTTGAATGATACAAAATTCTTGAGGTATCTAACGATTTCTTTTGTCAAGAATGATTTCTTTTTGCAGAGAGTACAGATGTCTAAGTCTAGAGTCTGTTTTAGGAGTTTAACTCATGTATTGTATTTTGGATCTCCATTGTAAATTTTTGTTGTATGGTGATAGCAACAAAAATATCTTTTTGAATTTTCTTTAGTGGATCTGTGTTTTGTCACGAAACCGCCAAAGGGGGAGATTGTTACGGAATTTGAGTTGGCGTAGTTTCGTGAAAGTTTCAAGTCTTGAAGATTGAAGGTGAAGAAAGTTGGATCATTTAACTCAATCTCAAGAAAGAAGAATTCAAAAGGATCAGGTATGTTTAACTAAAGAATTTGTGTGATCCGAATACTTCTTGTAGTGTAGAAACACTTGGAAGAATCTTTCATTGCATAAAAATCAAAAACTGGACTTGGGACATGTTCAGGATCCGGATCAGGCTGTTCGATCCGGATCCCGAAGGTGGTTCGTTCATACATCGTCGCAATCCGGATCGTAGTCTCTTGATCCGGATCCCGAACGTTGAGTTTACCATCTACCTTGAACGATCCGGATCTTGCTTCGCAATCCGGATCCCGAACGTTGATGTTTGGTGAACTGTATGAACGATCCGGATCGTAGTCACATGATCCGGATCCCGAACCTTCGTTTTTCTGGAATTGGCTGTTTCGTTATGACGATCCGGATCTCAGTTATCACGATCCGGATCGCCGTCCGTAAAATTCCAGAAATGGCAGGTTTTTGATTCTTATCTCCTTCCTAGGGTTTCTAACCTATAAATAGACCCTATGTCTTTCTTTCTAGGGTCAATCCACATAGCCGTCATTTTCATATATCATCTTATACGGCTATAGATCCACATATAGAGAAGAAAGGAAATCATTAGAGAATACTCTATGTTTCTTCATCTATATTGATTAGTTTGATTCTAGGTTTTCATACTCACATCTTGAGTTGAATCAAACTAATGAATACTTAGATGGTATTTCCGATCTATCTTTGATCTAAGTATTCGGCGGATCATCACCACCCAAAAACAACGATTACCCCAAAATCGGCGCGTGGATTCGCGTGTCCTTGTGGATTCAAGGTTCAATCGCTCTCGTGGATTCGGAGCGAGGCACGTTCGTGGATTCGAAGGGTGCTATTGGGTGAAGACCGTGGATTCGGTCGGACGTCGTGGATTCGACGTTGGACGCCGTGGATTCGGCGTTGGGCGCAGATCGTGGATTCGAGAAGCGTCTGGAGCGAGCGGAGAAGATCCTCTAGGAGCGTATGGAAAAGGTTGAGTCGTAAGTGTGTACGGTAAATCACCTTGTACGTGTTTTAATTCTAGTGGATTTCTGCCGTGTTATCGGTCCCGTGGTTTTTTACTCCGGTGATGGAGTTTTCCACGTAAAAATCTTGCGAGTTATTTTATTTCCGCATTGGGTTTTTATCGCAACGATTTTTGAGTGTTTATACGTTTACACCTATTCACCCCCCTCTAGGTGTTTCTTCCCCTATTTAGATCCGTATTATATACGACCCAACACCAAGTCCCATGTCATATCCGTCCTAGAGTTCCTTGACTCTATGTTGATCACTCTACCCAATGTCTTAGGTTATCTTCTAAGACAATGCCACTCACCCATCCTAGGATAACTCCTAAGTTGATGTCACTCGTCAAACCCCTATACTAGGTTTCTCCTAGCCTTACTACCAACAACTGTTGTTCCCTTATGTCACGTGATTCCTAGGGTTATACCCTAACATGCTCACAATCATGAATAGCTATCTTTTTCATGCATGCAATTATTTTCATCTCATTCATAAAATAATAATTATCTCTACGCATGCATATCATCATATATCTTTGGCAACCAACAGTTGCACTTTTCCTCTGTGTCTCTTTGCACATGCACATCTATTCCTCTATCTCTGGCAACCACCAGTTGCTCTTTTCATCTGAATCCATCTACACAGGCAATCATAATCATAATTACTAACGCCTCTAACAGGCTACTATCATGCTTCGAATCGAAAAGCAAAGGAGCAAGGAGAGAGATCACCCAATTTCGGCAGAATTCCCCACCTTGTGGTATCCCCAATTGCTTGTAGACACTTGCAATTGGTCTCCGCGCGATTCCACTTATTTTCTTGAGCTTGCACGCGAAACGGTGCACATCCTTCGAGTCCGCACGCAAAACGATGCACGTCCACCAAACCTGCACGCAAAATAGTGCATGTCACTAAAAACTCGCATGCAAACGATGCGCGTTAAATCAACCTGCACGCAAAACGTTGCACGTACCTCAAATACTCACACAAAACGCGCGCACTCTACTGTAGGGTTGCACGCAAAACGGTGCACGGTTTTTCTAATCCTGCACAAAAAATGATGCATAACGTTAGAGAGTGCGCGCAAAACGATGCGCGACAACACACCGGCACGCAAAACGGTGCACGTAACCTCAAATCTGCACGCAAAACGCGCACGCTCTACTGAGGGTTGCACGCAAAACGGTGCACGCTTTTCTAACCCTGAATGAAAAATGAGTGAATAACGTTAGAGAGTGCACGCAAAACGATGCGCGATAACACAACCGACACACGCAAAACGGTGCATGTACCTCAAATGTGCACGCAAAAACGGTGCACGTTTTAACTGTAGGGTTGCACGCAAAAACGGTGCACGTTTTTCTAGCCCTGCACGAAAAACGATGTATATTATTATAGACTGCACGCCAAACGGTGCGCGATAACACAAATTGCACCCGAAAGGTGCAGTACCTCGGGTTGGCACGCAAAACGTTGCACGTTCCTTTTTCAACGTTGTACACAAAACGGTGCATATTTTTCGAGTTTGCGCTCAAAACAGCGCATGTCATCGAGTCTGCACGCAAAACGGTGCATTTTTTCACAACTTGCACGCAAAACGAGATGCGCCAAAGGTAGACCCCCGAACCCCATGCAGCATTTTTCCGATGGATCCCCTGTTAGAAACACCTGTTGTTGGTGTATCTGGCCCATGGTGCATCATGGGATGCCACAGATGGACCCTGTAAGGTTTATTAGCTGTGTTGGCTTTCGGCTGGGTTTGCCGAAATTTTGAAAAAGAATTAGGCCAAACAGATGGTGGAAATGGATTCAGCACGGAAAAACGCTTGAAAATGGCTTTTTGTTTGCCAAATTCTGAGTCCGGATGCCCAAAACGGACTCCCGGAAAATTTACTGGATTTCTGGTGCATGGGGGAGCCGTGGACCGGCGGGGGTGCCAC
>JAQNDB010005584.1:0-19058 GCA_029204045.2 Tillandsia leiboldiana | reverse complement strand
CTCCACCCTTATGCCTTGCAGCCGGGACCCAATGGGTTCCTTAGTTAGTTCAGGGCCTGCTCCCCAGATCAGGATCGCGGTCCCCGTGGTAAGGGGAATTTTCTACGTATTTCCGGCAGAGCTCCCCGGAGCGCCGCCGGAACGAGAAGTCGACTTCCCATGAACTACTTCCCGGCACCAAACCCTCACCAAGGCACCGTACAGGATGGCCTTCGCAGAGTTGAAGGACTCAAGGCACAGTTGGAGGACCTTTGGGATAAAGGCTTCATCAGACCTAGCGCGTCACCCTGGGGCGCGCCCGTCCTGTTGTGAGAAGAAGGACGGAAGTCTCCGTTGTGCATCGACTACCGGGAGATAAATAAGGTCACCGTAAGACAAGTACCCCCTGCCAAGGATCGACGACCTCTTCGACCAACTACAGGGGGGACGGGTTTTCAAAGATTGACCTGCAGTCGGGCTATCATCAGGTCCAGGTCAAGGGGGAGGACATCCCCAAAACGGCTTTTCGGACTCGCTACGGTCATTACGAATTTACAGTAATGCCGTTCGGGCTCACGAATGCCCCGGCCGTGGTGTTCATGGACATGATGAACAGGGTATTCAAACCCTTCCTGGATTTATTCGGTGGTCTTCATCGACGATATCCTCATCTACTCCCGTACAGACGAGGAACATGAAGAACATCTGCGCACAGTCCTCCAGACCCTACGGGAACAGAAACTCTACGCCAACTCAAAAAGTGTGAGTTTTGGCTCCGGAGTTGGCTTCTTGGGGCACGTAATCTCAGCGGCTGGAGTCGCAGTCGATCCGAAGAAGATAGATTCGGTGACGGACTGGTCCCCCAACCGACGACGGTAACAGAGGTTCGAAGCTTTCTAGGATTAGCCGGGTACTACCGGCGCTTCGTGGAGGGTTTCTCCAAGATAGCCACCCCCTTAAAACCGTTTGACTAAAAAGGGGGAAAAGTTCATCTGGACGGACAAATGTCAGAGAGCTTCGAGGAGCTCAAGGATAGATTGACGCGAGCTCCGATTCTCGCCCTACCCTGAACCAGGGAGGATTCTGAAGTGTATTGCGATGCGTCGCGAAATGACTGGGTGGAGTGCTCATGCAACGGGGAAAGTTATAGCCTATGCGTCAAGGCAGCTCAAGAATACGAGCGAAACTACCCCGTGCACGATTTGGAACTCGCAGCGGTTGTGTTCGTCCTCAAGCTTTGGAGACACTACTTGTATGGGGCACACTGCAATGTGTACTCAGATCATAAAGTCTTAAGTACCTTTTCACCCAAAAGGAGTTAATTTGCGACAAAGACGGTGGCTCGAGCTATTGAAGGATTACGATTTAACTCCTCTACCACCACCGGGAAAGGCAAACGTGGTGGCCGACGCCCTGAGCCGTAAGGGACAGGCCGAGAAGGCAAGGGTAAGTGCCATCACCCAGCAAGATGGTCTGATTGCGGAATTTTCGCGATTAAGACTAGAAGTAGTACCGCGGGTACAGTCGAACGACTTCTGGCACTGGTGGTCAGACCTACCCTGCTTGACAGAAATTCTCGAAGGGCAGTCGACTGATGACCAACTCCAGCTGGTGCGAGGTAGAGTAACTGCCGACCCCTGAGGTGATTTCACAGTAAACACCGACGGCACATAGATACGATTCGGGGACGAATCTGCGTGCCGGATCTACCAGAACTCAAAGAGGAAATCCTGCGGGAGCGCATACAGCTCCTATACAGCGCATCCCGTGGGAAGCGAAGATGTACAAGGACGTCAAACAGACCTTCTGGTGGCCCAAAATGAAGGGAGACGTGACTCGATTTTGTGGCACACTGCCTGGTGTGCCAACGAGTGAAGGCCGAGCACCAGCGTCCCAGCAGGAAAATTTCAACCCTTACCGGTGCCCGGTGGAAGTGGGACATGATTACCATGGATTTTGTGACCGGGTTCCCGAGATCGTCACAGGGACACGATGCAATATGGGTAATCGTGGACCGTCTGACGAAATCGGCCCACTTTCTGCCCATACACACGACGTGGGGCGCGGGAACGACTGGCGCAAACCTACATCAACGAGATAGTAAGGCTGCATGGGGTGCCGACGTCCATCACGTCGGACAGGGACACGCGATTTGTGTCAAACTTTGGCAGAGCCTGCAGCGAGCAATGGGAACCAAGTTGCACTTCAGTACGGCTTTTCACCCGCAGACCGATGGACAATCAGAGCGGTTGATACAAATTGTGGAGGACATGCTTCGGGCATGCGCTTTTTAGACCTGGGCGAAGGATGGGCACGGTGCTTGCCCTTAGTGGAATTTGCCTACAATAATAGCTACCAGGCCAGCATTCAGATGGCACCATACGAGGCCCGTACGGGCGCCGCTGTCGGTCTCCAATATGCTGGGACGACCTGGGTGAGCGTAAGTTTCTGGGCCCAGATTTGGTGGAGGAGACCGAAGCAAAAGTGCGATTGATTAGACAGAGGCTACTAACCCGCCCAGAGCAGACAGAAAAGCTACGCGGACAACAGACGTCGGGACTTAGAGTTCATGGTGGGTGAGCACGCGTTACTCCGAGTTTCGCCCTCCAAAGGGAACCGACGCTTCGGCATAAAGGGAAAGTTAAGCCCGAGGTACGTAGGACCGTTCGAGATCCTAGAACGCGTAGGACCGGTGGCGTACCGATTAGCCCTGCTGCCGAATCTTGAACGAGTCCATAACGTATTCCATGTCTCAATGCTCCGGAAATACTTAGCTGACCCCTCTCATGCCTTGGATGCCTCCACCATCGAGTTGCGAGAGGATTTAAGCGTCGAGGAGACGCCGGTGGCGGATTTTGGCAAGGAGGGACAAGAAGTTGCGCAATCGAACTATCCCCTATGTGAAGGTCCAGTGGAGCAACCACGAAGAGCGCGAGGCGACGTGGGAACTGGAATCGAAGAGGAGGGAATGTTTTCCCGAATTAATTAGTGGGGTTTGTATTTAAGTTTCGGGATGAAACTTTTTATAAAGTGTGAGTGGTGTAGTGATCCGGTCTTTCGGGTACTTTTGACTTACGTGTATCATATAAGCCTTTAAGTGAAATAGAATTATTCATTTCTTGAAGTTGGCCATTGTGGGACGCTAGTATTTTTTTCCGCGATTGTGCGCGGAAAAAGAAAGCCGACGGCGCGATCGGATCTAAAATCCGATATCGGGAACCCCCTGAACGGGATTCAAAGTGATACGGTAATTAGTCGTGCATCGGAATCCGTGCTAAATATCTTGCACCCGTTAGAGATAAGGTGGTTTATCTCGTGGGGATAATTAATTAGTTAATTAATTATCCCAGACGGAAAATTAATTAATTCTCTTACTTACGAATTAAAGAGGAATTAATTAAAGGTAAAGTACGACTATATAAGGATCCCGAATATCGGAAGGAAAGAAAAAGTAAATAAAAAACCCTAATCCGAGAGAAGGGAAAAAAAAAGAAAAGACGAAACCCTAGCCGGAAGAAAGGGAAAGGAGAAAAGAAGGAGCCCGATCTTCCCGGACGCCGAACCGAAGACAAGAACACGACCGGCGGACAACCTTTCCGTCGATCTTCGGTTAGTAAAATAATTTATTAAATTATTTGGGATTTTGTTCGTTGTCTTTTTCGTTGAGTTCTTGGTTTCTTGCTTTCTCCGTCGTATCCGTCACCGTCGCCGACGTCGTCTCCTTGAAAAGGCGCGGAACGGACGGCGGAGGCGCGCGATGCCACTAGGGCATCGCGCGGAGGAGGGTCACGGACGGCACCGCACGGGCGCCGCGCGGCCACCGCGCGGACCCGCAAAACCGTGCGGGTAACGCGGGGACGCCGCGCGGCTGCCGCAAGGGAGGCACCTCGCGGGCCCGCAATCTTGCGGGCACCGCGCGGGCGCCGTGCGCTGCTGCCGCGCGGGCGGCCCCGCGCGGGGCCCGCATCCAGGCGGGCACCGCGCGGGCGCCGCACGCTGCCGCGCGGGCGGCCCCCGCGCGGGCCGCATCCTGCGGGCACCGCGCGGGCGCCGCGCGGGCCGCCGCGCGGAGGCACCGCGCGGCGGCGCCCGCACCGCCGTGCGGCACCCGCGCGGGGCGCGCCGCGCGGGCTGCCGCACGGCGCCGCCCGCGCGGGCCCGCATCCATGCGGGCACCGCGCGGGCGCCGCACGGCTGCCGCGCGGGCGGCACCCGCACGGACCCGCAACCGCGCGGGCGCGCGTGCCGGGCCGCCCCCGCGCGGCACCGTGCGGCCGTCGCACGGGCAACCCGCGCGGGGCAACCGCGCCGCGAGGGCATCGTCCGCGGAGATACGCCGCGCGGTTCTGAACCGCGGGGCTCCGGCAGACGGCGACGGCGGCTCGGAATTCCGTTTCGTCAACCGGACAATGTTGGACTTTTCCGTCAAAAACAAAGAGTAAATTGGGTCTTATGTTTCGGATGTAGTACACGCTTTTAACTATAGTTATCCTTGCGGACTTTCTTTAGGTCCAGACGCGCAGCGGGGTTGCGCGAAAGATTTGAGTGTTCCGATCTCTCTCCAAATAGGTGGGTACGGTTGCTGTAAATACAACCAGTGCAGTAAGTGCATCTATCGTCATTAAAGTGCTCTCAATTTATCTACAAAGTAGATGGACAGTTTAACCTTTCGCATAATTGTGTTATTATCTAACAATTGAAGCGGCTGCGGTCGCAATGTTCATGACACGCCGATCTCGGCAAAAACCGTTTTGGGATGCTGCACGTACACAGGCGGATTGGCCTCCGCATGGGTGTACTTTTCCGGAAGAGTGGTCTTGTATGACCCGTGTTCCTCCCAAAAGGGTGGGAGCCGCGAGGACCCCCTTCGCGCCCGCTGGGAATAGCACACCAGCACCGTGGAGGGGTTAAATGCATCAAAGGAGTGCTTGCGCACGAGTGGAGACTTGGGTCTCTCCGATAAATATTCTGGGGTTGGTGCCCAATTAATTGATAAATATGGGGTCGGGGCCCAGCTAATATGTGCAGGGTGTTACGGAATTTGAGTTGGCGTAGTTTCGTGAAAGTCTCAAGTCTTGAAGATTGAAGGTGAAGAAAGTTGGATCATTTAACTCAATCTCAAGAAAGAAGAATTCAAAAGGATCAGGTATGTTTAACTAAAGATTTTGTGTGATCCGAATACTTCTTGTAGTGTAGAAACACTTGGAAGAATCTTTCATTGCATAAAAATCAAAAACTGGACTTGGGACATGTTCAGGATCCGGATCAGGTTGTTCGATCCGGATCCCGAAGGTGGTTCGTTCATACACCAGTTCAATCCGGATCGTAGCCTCTTGATCCGGATCCCGAACTGAGTTTACCATCTTCCTTGAACGATCCGGATCAGGCTTCGCAATCCGGATCCCGAACGTTGATGTTTGGTGAACTGTATGAACGATCCGGATCAAGCACTTCGATCCGGATCCCGAACCTTCGTTTTTCTGGAATTGCTGACTCGTTACGACGATCCGGATCACAGCTAATCCGATCCGGATCGCCGTCCGTAAAATTTCCAGAAATGTTAGGTTTTTGATTCTTATCTCCTTCCTAGGGTTTCTAACCTATAAATAGACCCTATGACTCTCTTTCTAGGGTTAATCCACATAGCCGTCATTTTCATATATCATCTTATACGGCTCTAGATCCACATATAGAGAAGAAAGGAAATCATTAGAGAATACTCTATGTTTCTTCATCTATATTGATTAGTTTGATTCTAGGTTTTCATACTCACATCTTGAGTTGAATCAAACTAATGAATACTTAGATGGTATTTCCGATCTATCTTTGATCTAAGTATTCGGCGGATCATCACCACCCAAAAACAACGATTTACCCCAAAATCGGCGCGTGGATTCGCGTGTCCTTGTGGATTCAAGGTTCAACCGCTCTCGTGGATTCGGAGCGAGGCACGTTCGTGGATTCGAAGGGTGCTATTGGGTGAAGACCGTGGAGCGAGCGGAGAAGATCCTCTAGGAGCGTATGGAAAAGGTTGAGTCGTAAGTGTGTACGGTAAATCACCTTGTACGTGTTTTAATTCTAGTGGATTTCTGCCGTGTTATCGGTCCCGTGGTTTTTTACTCCGGTGATGGAGTTTTCCACGTAAAAATCTTGCGTGTTATTTTTATTTCCGCATTGGGTTTTTATCGCAACGATTTTTGAGTGTTTATACGTTTACACCTATTCACCCCCCTCTAGGTGTTTTTTCCCCTATTTAGATCCGTATTACATATAACCCAACAAGTGGTATCAGAGCGGGAATAGGGTTGTAAACAATGGTTGAAGGTGGAAACATCAATCGACCCCCTTTCTTTGATGGAACAAATTATGCGTACTGGAAAGTACGGATGAAAGCCTTTTTATTTCCATCGACGAAAGGGTGTGGCAATCAATTGAATTAGGATGGTCTAATCCAACTGAAATTATCTCTGATGTTCGCACCTTAAAACCTAGGTCGAAATGGACCAAGGAAGAGTTAGATTCATCTTCTTACAATGGCAAGGGAATTAATGCTATTTTTAATGCCTTATCTCAAACTGAATTCTCTCGCGTCTCGGCATGTGAGACTGCGAAAGAAATCTGGGATGTTCTTCAGGTTACACATGAGGGAACTAACCTCGTGAAGATTCAGAAACTGCAAATGCTTACGAGCAAGTTTGACTCTATCTTGATGGCAGAAAATGAATCTTTCACGGACTACTATACACGATTGCAAGACATCGTAAACTCATGTGCTAATCTGGGAGAGAAGATTCCAGAATTTAAGATTGTAAGAAAGATCTTAAGAACTCTTCCTGAACGATTTCGCCCAAAGGTTACTGCCATTGAAACTATTAAACACCCGGACGAAATACGTGTAGAAGAATTAGTTGGTTCATTACAAACTTATGAAATGACTTTTACTACTAACAATTCTTCTGGAAAAGCATCCACTTCTAAGTCTTCAGGTTATGCGTTGAAAACAACTAAGGAAGAAGACGCGGATACATCCTCCTCAGACGATGACGAGAACCTTTCTATGGAGGAATTTGAGAAGCAGCTCGCTCTCTTGACAAGGAAGTTTCGCCGCAACTTTCGAAGGGGTAATTCAAGCAAATCTCCATCCTTCGGAAAGTCGAACAAAGGCAAGGGTACTTCAAGTTACAAGTCAAGAAAGCAAGAGAACTTCTCAAAGGATAAGAAAAGTTCAGAAGGACAACTACAATGCTTCAAATGTCGAGGCTACGGCCACATTGCAACGGAGTGTCCTAACAAGTATCCGGCAAAGAAGAAGGCGATGCAAGTCGTCACTTGGGATGACAACTCAACGTCAAATGAGTCGTCTTCAAGTGATGAAGAAAAGAGCTCCACGGCATTCCACGCGTCCACATCTTCACCCTTCATGTGCTTTATGGCAAGTACATCCGAGTCGTTGTCCAACTCCACTGTTGAAAAGAATGCAACGGACAATGAATCGGATGATTCGGAAGGTGAAGATTTTGCTCTAGCCTATCACAGACTTTACGGGATTCAAAGAAACCGGCTAAGCAAAACAAGGGGTTGAGAGGGAGATTGCAGGATCTCGAAGAAGAAGTAAAAAGGGTAACTTCTCTCTCGACCGATCTTGAAGTGGAAAGGGATAATCTGATAAAAGCAAATGTTTCCCTTCAAGAGTCCAATGAGCAACTCGAGAAGAACTATATAGATATGGTGAACAAAGCGAACTACTTCTTGAAGCTCTACGGCGAGGCCCGACAGGAAAATTGGAAATGACAGAGACCATTCTCCAACTCAAGGATGACTTACAGCAATTTCTTTAGGAAGGAGTAAGTTGGATAAACTTCTTGGTCTTGGTCAAACAAACAAGTTCGGCCTCGGATACAATCAAACTGAAGACAATTTTAGTTCGGTGGGACAGTCTTTGTGCCTCAGTCGGTATCTCCTCCTCCGACACCGGAATTCAAGACAACCAACGACAACAAGCCTACTTCATCCTCTTCGGAATCGTCAAGCACAAAGGTATGTTTTCGTTGTAATTTTGCAGGGCACATTGAAAGAAATTGCAAGATTGGAGCTCAAAGATCAAATCAACCACATCTTGCAACTGCTACCAATAAGTTCACTCCCCGGAATTCAAAGAAGGATTTTTCAAAAGAAAAGAACATTGGTAGTACTTCAAACAAGACGATGACAAAAGAAAAAGATCAATCATACAAGACGTCTTCATCAAGGAAAATTTCTCAACCATTGCCAACATACTCCAAAACTCAAAAGGTTTGGGTATGCAAAGGTGAAACCCCTCCTTGTCTTTAATCGTTCTACGATTAAATCTTGTGTAGTTTATGTAGACTATTTCTTTTCTTCTTTTTCTTTTGGCCGACCCGTCAACCATCTTTGGGAGGTAAATGGTACATTTTTTATTGGTTGATGATTTCTCTCGGTTTTCTTGGGTAGCATTTTTAAAAGAGAAAGCTGATACGTTTGACTCTTTTCATGAGATTTGCCATCGTATTATGATTGAAAAGAATGAAAAGATCATTCGTGTTAGAAGTGATAGAGGTGGAGAATTCATAAATTCAAAATTCATTGATTTTTGCACTTCAAATGGCATTAAACATGAATTCTCGGCACCCTATACACCTCAGCAGAATGGTGTTGTTGAGCGCAAAAACAGGGTTGTTCAAGAGATGGCGCGTGTGATGCTTCATAGCCGGAATTTACCGCTACATTTTTGGGCTGAAGCTGTGAACACCGCTGTCTATGTCATTAATAGAGTTATTTGCGCCCAGGAACTTTAAATACACCATATGAGCTGTGGTTTAGTAGAAAACCGGATATCAAATACTTTCGTATCTTCGGGAGTCGATGTTACATTTTACGTGACCGTGAAAATCTTGGAAAGTTCGACTCTCGAAGTGATGAAGGGATCTTTTTGGGTTATTCTACGAATAGCAGAGCATATCGAGTATTTAACATTGAATCTAAGACGATCGTAGAATCTATAAATGTTAAAGTAGATGAAGCTTTTCACTTTGAATCTGAAAAATCTACCCTCGATATCTCTCTAGATGATGATTCTCCTGCTAGTGCATCTTCTCATAATAATACTTCCAATATTAATGATGCATCTAATGGTTCTTCTAGTTTATCTGATGTGCAGGAATCATCTCATGTACCTCCGAGTACTCCGTTTCAACAAACGCTACGAATCTCCAAGGATCATCCGGAATCGAACATCATTGGAGATCCACAAGAAGGAGTTAGAACTCGGAGGCAGTTGGTTTGTGGATTCGCTTGCTACGTATCTTTAATCGAACCAAAGAACATAGATGAAGCTCTTCAGGATGACTACTGGATTAAAGCAATGCAGGAAGAGCTCCATCAATTTGAGCGAAACAAAGTCTGGGAATTAACGAAGCCTCCAAAGCAACATAATGTGATAGGTACCAAATGGATCTTCAAGAACAAGAAAAATGAGGATGGTACTATCATCAGGAACAAGGCACGATTAGTTGCTCAAGGCTACTCTCAAGTAGAAGGTATAGACTTTGACGAAACTTTCGCCCCTGTAGCTAGACTCGAGTCCATTCGTATACTATTTGCTATTGCTTGTCATTTTAAAATCAAATTATTTCAAATGGACGTTAAGAGCGCATTTCTAAATGGGTTTTTAAATGAGGAAGTTTATGTGGCTCAACCGAAAGGTTTTGTAGATCATAAACAACCTAACCATGTTTTTCGTTTGAAAAAGGCTCTTTACGGTCTGAAACAAGCACCGCGAGCATGGTACGAAAGGTTAACAAAGCACCTTTTGGAGAAGGGCTATACTCGAGGGGGAGCTGACAGGACTCTCTTTGTGAAGCATTATCAAAACAATTTCATTGTAGCACAAATCTATGTCGATGACATTGTATTTGGCGCAACAAGAGATAATGATGCTTCTAAATTCGCGGAGACCATGGAAAGCGAATTTGAGATGTCCATGATGGGCGAATTGACTTATTTTCTTGGATTGCAAATTAAACAAAATGATGAAGGTATTCACTTGAGTCAATCCAAGTATGCAATGGAGTTGGTCAAAAAGTTTGATCTAGAAAATTGTAAAGATTTTCCGACTCCAATGGGAACTAGCCACAAGGGACTTGGAAGTGAATCACATAGTGAGAATGTAGACGAGAAACTGTATCGAAGTATGATTGGAAGTCTACTTTACCTCACGGCTAGTCGCCCGGATATATCCTTTAGTGTTGGGATTTGCGCGAGATATCAATCAGCACCAAAGGAGGTTCACCTGAAAGCGGTGAAAAGGATCATCCGGTACATCAAAGGATCAATTAATTTCGGAATTTGGTATCCTATGGGAACAAGTTTGGATATTGTTGGATACTCAGATGCCGATTGGGCAGGATCAGTGGATGATCGGAAAAGCACGAGTGGTGCATGCTTCTATCTTGGCCATTGCCTTGTTGCATGGCACAGTAAAAAGCAGAATTGCATAGCACTCTCGACTGCCGAAGCGGAATACATTTCAGCTGGAAGTTGCTCAACTCAACTCATTTGGATGAAAAGCGTATTGAGCGACTTCCGCATTTCAGCATCTTCGGTAACAATTCTTTGTGACAACACAAGTGCAATTAACATTTCTAAAAACCCTGTGTTGCACTCTAGAACAAAACATATTGAACTTAGATATCATTTTCTTAGAGAGCTAGTTGAATCAAATACTCTTCAACTTTCATATATTTCAACTGAGGATCAATTAGCTGACATTTTAACAAAACCTTTGGATCAAAAACGTTTTATTCATTTGCGAAAAGCAATTGGAATGCTTTCCTTGAAATAAACTTCTTTTTGAAACCTTTGCTTAGGATAGGTTTTGTATTTGTTTTGTTTTGTTCATTATCTATGTTTGTACATAGGACATTAATTGAGCATAGATCATAATTGACTTTAATTGCATCTTTTCGCACATTTAGAAATTTATTATGCTTTTGCCATCATAATATTTCACTGTTGCAATGATCATTTATGTTAATTAAATCATCTTCTAAGTGATCAAAGTCAATTTCTCTCTCAATGATCTCTTGGTATAGTCATTATCTTATTTGACTGTTTAGTCGAGTATGAAATCGAGATCAATTTTTGGTTGAATACTTTATATCTTAAATAATTGATAGCCAATTGAGGGGGAGTCAAAGAAAAGTAAAATGCTCAAAAGATGTGGAAAGAGTTACATCCCAATGAGGAGTGTGAAAACTACCACCACATGGAGGAAAGAGCTACCACCTCGGTCGTCCGAGTATTGTGTGCAGCTACCACATGTATACCAAGCATGGTTGTTCAATTTTTGATTAAGTAAAATGCATGTTGAAATACTTGACTCTGTCAAATTTCAAGGTTGGTATAAGGTGGGTTTTTAAAGAAAGATGCTCAAAGAGCCACTCTCTTCAACAGATTGTCTAGATACATTATCTACTATATTTGGGATTTCAAACATCTATTGATCTTTGTATTTCATTTTCTTTACTGAATTGATGATTTGATAAAGGCATTACTCATAAGATCAAGTTAGATGTAATTGAAGGTGTTCAACTTTAAGGGATTTAATTTTTGTAAATTTTCGTTTCATTTTTGGATATTATTGATAGATTTGGCATAATCTAATTCTTGTTGTATGAAACGATGATTTTTGTTTAAAGTTGATACACATTTGTGCTTACAATCTTTTTCTGGTTTTTCTTGAATTTCTCTGAAATTTTCTAAAGAAAAAGTTGGAGCCGATCCGGATCGGGCAAGATGATCCGGATCCCGAACGCAGGTATTCTTCTGCGGGCTGACGATCCGGATTGGACCTGCCGATCCGGATCCCGAACGCAGTTTCTCACTGCGGGTAGCCGATCCGGATCGCAAGCATGAACTGATCCGGATCGCGGCTAGGTTTTATAAAGAACAAAAGGGTTTTGATTTCTTTTACTCCAATCTTTTGTTCCAAAGTTTCCAGAGCCTCTCTCTCTAGATTTCATCCTTCTTGGAAGCTTTCAAACTCAAGTTCTTCAACTCCAAGTAAGTTTTATTGATCAAAATCTCGGTTTTTCACCGTTTTTCTCTTTTCCTCCTCAAACGTGATGAATTTCTTGGATCAACTTTGTTTGTGGATGGTTTTTGATCAAATTTCTTTTGAAATAAGAACTCTGGGTAGATTAGTTTTGATTATATGCTAGGTATTCTCCTGATTAACGGATTTTTAGGCTTCGATTTCTAAAATTTCGGTTTTAGGGCATATAATAAGGATTTTCGAAAATCATGCAATTGATCTATTTTTAAAAGTCCTTTTGCAAAACTAATTTGATTCTTAGTCTCTCTACATGATTATGATTGTTTGGGTACAATTTTTCAAATCTTTGAAAATTAACAATTTTTCGTGTTCTTGAGTTGTTGCTCACAGGATTTCAATCTTCTTAAGGCACTTGGATCAATGGGATTCTCATGGATCATTCTTTTATTGGTCACTATGGTGCACACTCGGGCCACAAACAAATTAAAGAGAGCTAAGAAAACACAACAAAAAGGTGAGTTTCATGTGATCAGCGACACAGAAGTAGATTGTCAAGAGATAGATTGGACTGAATTAACAGATGATGATGAATCAATGCCCGATGCATCGAAAGAAAAAGCACCCATGGACAAAGGTAAAGCACCTATGACTGCACCAACCATCTCGGTGAAAAGGAAACGACTTGCTCGACGGTTTGGACGAGCACGAGGTTTCATGTTTAACGAACCGATTATTCCGGATTCTCCACCTCGTGAGGAACAAGTGTTCGTTAATGCGGATCGCCTAAGGGCATTTGAGAATCGTGAATGCATTGGTGAGAGGCATGTCAATATTGAGGCTCTACGAGATCACTCCCCTGAGTTTGGCGTTCTGATTGAACAAGCAAATCTTATTCAAGTTTGTCGATTTCCAGAAGTACTTGGATACTGTCTGCATCATGTAAGGGCCTTCTATACAAATGCACGGCACCTTCGAGAAATTGAAAACGGTCCAATGGAATTTTACACGAATATCCAAGGCACAAGATTCAAAATTACTCCACAATTGATTGGCGAGGTTTTGGGAATGCCTGCCAGCAAGACAGGAGTTAATTACTTGAAGGGAAAGGTTTTGACGAACACTTTGTGGCAAATGGTTATAAAGGGAATTTGTTTGGAAGGAACGCAATCAACGGAGAAATCGATCAGATCCAAAGAACTTCGTCTTGAGTACCGATTTCTAAACTTCATCACTGTTACAATATCCTTCCAATTTGCAGACGAAAGTCTTGAGATGGGATCGAATGCTATTTTTGTATCTCTTAGGACATCCGTCTGAGGCAATGGGATTGAATATCAACATTCCATACATTATTTGGAATAGAATGACAAGATATGTTGAGCACCCTCATCCCACAGAAGAGAATTCCATTTCCACTGATTATAATGAGGATCTTGAAGAAATTTCAGGTTGATATTACTCACCGACTTATCATCAATGTTTGGGTATGATCGATGAGTCCACCGTTGTGAAGTCACTTCACAAATTACCACATGTTACTCCGACACCGTCCACTGGTAAGAAACCTGTGTCGGCACCTTGGCCTCACCGTCTCAACAAGCACCTCACGGATGAAGACGCATCAGTAACTTCGATCCTCAAGCAACAACAGCGCCTATCTTTTGAGCAAGAACGAATCCAAAGAACAAAGCCGAATGTCTGGAGAACTCGAGATCATAACCGCATCCCAATTACTTTGACCAAGAAAGTAAATTCGATGAAGACTTTGATTAAGGAGATGTTCGCTAAAATGGGATATAGTGCGTCTGAGGATTCAGACTCCGAAAATTAATTTTTGCTCTAACAATTTTTGTGCAGGCTTTTATCTTTTTAGATTTAGTTCAGTTTTTAGGACTCACTCTTAGTTCTAGTTCTTACATTTCGGAACATTTTTTGAAACTTTTAACTCTCCTTAAATTTTTGTGATTTTGGCTTTGTTGTGACAAAAAGGGGAGAGAGTTAGAGAGAACTTGAACAATGATGATGTGAATGTGTGAACATCGAGGTAAGTATAACCTCATGAATGTGTGAACATCAAGGTAAGGAGAACTTCAACTTTGGTTTTCATTTGTTTGAATGCATGCCTCGACTAACTATTCGACTAACTATTTGGGCATGTAATATAACTAACAAGTTGATGTTCACTAACATGACATTTGGTTTTTGATTGCATAGAAGATATGTTGGTTTTTGACTATGATTCTCTTACATATCTGAATTCTCAAATGTCATGATGATCAGATAAACTCTATCTCTGTACTAGGTTTTGAATGCTAAATATTCTTGAGGTATCTAACGATTTCTTTTGTCAAGAATGATTTCTTTTGCAGAGAGTACAGATGTCTAAGTCTAGAGTCTGTTTTAGGAGTTTAACTCATGTATTGTATTTTGGATCTCCATTGTAAATTTTTGTTGTATGGTGATAGCAACAAAAATATCTTTTTGAATTTTCTTTAGTGGATCTGTGTTTTGTCACGAAACCGCCAAAGGGGGAGATTGTTACGGAATTTGAGTTGGCGTAGTTTCGTGAAAGTCTCAAGTCTTGAAGATTGAAGGTGAAGAAAGTTGGATCATTTAACTCAATCTCAAGAAAGAAGAATTCAAAAGGATCAGGTATGTTTAACTAAAGATTTTGTGTGATCCGAATACTTCTTGTAGTGTAGAAACACTTGGAAGAATCTTTCATTGCATAAAAATCAAAAACTGGACTTGGGACATGTTCAGGATCCGGATCAGGTTGTTCGATCCGGATCCCGAAGGTGGTTCGTTCATACACCAGTTCAATCCGGATCGTAGCCTCTTGATCCGGATCCCGAACACTGAGTTTACCATCTTCCTTGAACGATCCGGATCAGGCTTCGCAATCCGGATCCCGAACGTTGATGTTTGGTGAACTGTATGAACGATCCGGATCAAGCACTTCGATCCGGATCCCGAACCTTCGTTTTTCTGGAATTGCCTGACTCGTTACGACGATCCGGATCACAGCTAATCCGATCCGGATCGCCGTCCGTAAAATTTCCAGAAATGTTAGGTTTTTGATTCTTATCTCCTTCCTAGGGTTTCTAACCTATAAATAGACCCTATGACTCTTTTTCTAGGGTTAATCCACATAGCCGTCATTTTCATATATCATTTATACGGCTCTAGATCCACATATAGAGAAGAAAGGAAATCATTAGAGAATACTCTATGTTTCTTCATCTATATTGATTAGTTTGATTCTAGGTTTTCATACTCACATCTTGAGTTGAATCAAACTAATGAATACTTAGATGGTATTTCCGATCTATCTTTGATCTAAGTATTCGGCGGATCATCACCACCCAAAAACAACGATTTACCCCAAAAATCGGCGCGTGGATTCGCGTGTCCTTGTGGATTCAAGGTTCAACCGCTCTCGTGGATTCGGAGCGAGGCACGTTCGTGGATTCGAAGGGTGCTATTGGGTGAAGACCGTGGATTCGGTCGGACGTCGTGGATTCGACGTTGGACGCCGTGGATTCGGCGTTGGGCGCAGATCGTGGATTCGAGAAGCGTCGCGGAGCGAGCGGAGAAGATCCTCTAGGAGCGTATGGAAAAGGTTGAGTCGTAAGTGTGTACGGTAAATCACCTTGTACGTGTTTTAATTCTAGTGGATTTCTGCCGTGTTATCGGTCCCGTGGTTTTTTACTCCGGTGATGGAGTTTTCCACGTAAAAATCTTGCGTGTATTTTTATTTCCGCATTGGGTTTTTATCGCAACGATTTTTGAGTGTTTATACGTTTACACCTATTCACCCCCCTCTAGGTGTTTTTTCCCCTATTTAGATCCTTATTACATATAACCCAACAAGGGTTTTAGCGAATGGTTACGGTGTTTCCGGTTTGCTCCTTATTCCTTATTGTTGTTAGACATCTACTTTGTTATCACTGACATTACCCACTCCGTGACAGGCGCTACGAGGGGCGTTACCCGGGAGATTATTGAGACTGCGTCGCGAGACCGTAGTCAGAACGCTTGGTTACTATCATTATTCATCTCTTTACGCATGTTAGTTAATTTGCTTGTGAGTAGAAATATTCGTGGACATGTATACTTGGCACTGTGGATGAGTTGTACTTTTATAGTTGGTTCTTCTGATGATGTTTCTTATGCGACATGTTTTCATGATAAACCAAATGATTTCGAAAAGGGTTTTCTCAAAACGAAGTGCCGTGTGGGCACGGGTTTTGCATTTGCTGGCTTTATCCTTTCTAAACATTGATGCCGCTTTAATATTCCGCTTGATGTTGAATGTCTATTGTATGGTTGATGGTTGATGATTGTTGTATGTTGTTGTAAATGAGACGTCGTGCATATACAAAGGAGACTTGTCCGCGGACAGGGAGAATTTGTGTATGTGGCGGTCTGGCACGCACCGGGGATGAGGTTTAATGTACCTTGTTCAGAAAAAAAAAAAAAGATACACACGAATTTCCGCTTTGATAGACTCAAAAACCCCCGGGGGCGTGACATTATCCTAGGGAGGACAAGTGGCATGGTCTTAGGTGACAACCTAAGGACACTGGATAGAGTGATCCAATAGAGTCAGAGAACTCTAGGATGTGTATGACATGGAACTTAGGTAAAGAGAACCTAAGGTGAACTAGTGATCAACATAGAGTCAGAGAACTCTAGGATGAGTACGACATGGAACTTAGGTAATGAGAACCTAAGGTGAACTAGTGGTCAGCGTAGGGTCAAGGAATTCTAGGACAAGTATGACTTGGAACTTAGGTAAAAGGGAACCTAAGTTGAACTAGAGGAGTTTAAATCACAGACAGAAAAAGAGAGTCAGGTTGACTCTAGGATTCAGTAAGGAATCAAGAGAATGGAAAAATGGATCAAATGTGGAGACATGAAAGGAAAAAACATGAAATTAGAGTCAGTGTAACTCTAAGTTAATAGTGGAACAGAAAAATAGAGTTAAGTTAACTCTAGGATTCAATAAGGAATCAGGAAAGTGGGATGAGATCCAAGGTTAAAGAATTTATTAATGTAACCCTAGCAAGTCATAGGGTGTCTGGGCAAAAAGGGACAATAACTTTAGCTTCGATTTGAGTAAATAAATAAAGAGAATATTTAAGAGTCCAGGAGACTCTCTAGTTACCCGTGTGGCAAGACCTAGGGTAAAAGAGGAATTAGTGAAAAGAAATGGAGCTCAGGGTAGAGCAAAACTGATTAATAAGCAAGACAAGCAAATTCTTAAGACAGAGAGAACAGAAAGAGAATTGATATGAGTCCAAGTGACTCCTAGTTATCCTTATGGCGAGACTAGGATAAGAGATAATTTGTTGTAAAAAGGCAAGATTTAAAAGCAAGCTAAAAGTGGCTAAAAGCATAAAGAAAATGTAAATGGTGCCTTCGAATTTGAGATCGTCAAGTGGAGCAGGACTCCTGGGCAGTGACCCGTGGAACGAGGTACTTTCGAAAGGCTTAAGGGAAAGCAACGAGCGAAATACTCAAGGAAAGAGAAGGAGATTTGCCAGTAGCAAAAGGGAGCTATAAGCTCGAATAAGAAAGAAAAGCAAGTGTTCAAAGGCAAAGAGGCTAAGAACTAAAGTAAAAGGAGAAAGAAAAAAAGGAAAAGAAATTTAAAGATAAAACGAACGTACCTTCGGAGGTAAAAAGTAGCCTTGTCGGAGCCAAGGGCAGTGTCCCTCTCCCGGGCAGTGACCCGTAGGACAAGTTCCCGTTGGACGGGGTAGCACTTGCGGGTGCTATCGGCAACCTTAGAAGTCTTATCTTATGGTAGCAGGAATACCGGGCTGGGGCCCTTTGGATAAGAATTTCTGAGGGTTAACTTGAACTAAAGCACCAGAATTTAAAGAATAAAGAGAAATTAGAGCGGCCAAGGTGGCCAGGTTAGTTTGACCTGTATACAGCGGCATAGTGGCCGAGTTGGTTCTTAGCAGCCTAATGTGGCTAGACAGAGTAGTGATGGTTGATGATTAGACAGATAGTATAGTGCAGTGATATTATATTGCATAGCAGCAGTTTGATATTGAGGATTTTAGTTACTAGCACTCTATTGTTATTGCTTCCATGGACCAAGTGGTGTAGGACATTTTTCTCGGTGGTTGAACCCACTGGGAACTCGCTCGTAAGTTCTCACACCCTTGGGTGCCCCCCCCCACAGGTTCAGGTATGGATGCAGCGACCGCGACGGTTCAGAGGCAGACGGCGAGGTATACGACAGGGGCAAGGGCCCAGCAGCATAGAGACTAGAGGTCTAGCAGAGGTATCCCACTTTTATATTTCTTGAGTGACACCTTGTATGGTGAGGATTTTGTAAAGAATTGTACTAATTTTTATATTGCCAGTTCAGAAATGTAAAGTGTAAAAATTTAAGTTAGGTTCACTTGGTAGCTGTCATTTCCGCATGAACTACTTGTTATGAATGAAAGATTTAACTTGTGTAGTGATTTAGTACCGATATTGAGCTTCGCATAATTGTTGGATTAGTATGGAGTTACGGTCCTTTGGGTAGGAAAAGGCTACCGATTGGCGGTCTGTGCGTGCCCGAAAACAGTACCAAATTGAGGGACTCGGGGGTTACAAGATAGAGTGGTATCGAGTGACTAGGAACGTCTAGTGGTTAGCAACCTTCGGGAGCCCTAGGGATAGACGAGAGAGTGTGCGAGTATTTGGCGAAAGTATTCAATGGTTATGTTGTTCCCAAAAGGGATGTGGGATTGATCTGAGGGCACGATTAAGCTTCATTCTGGATATTACGGGCGCGAAACGTATGTTGGAGATGAAACGGAGTACCCCTATACTTTTCGCATTCCATTGAGTCACTAGCCTTTTCGTCGGTAAGTAGATGCGCGTGCTCAAATGGCTACAGTTGGGCTAGTTGTTTCATTGTGGTGTGCATATTAGCGTGACACCACATCGGAGACGCACCTGTTTCTGACTCGAGTCACGAGAGGGCCTCGGGGTCAAA
>JAQNDB010005583.1:0-19060 GCA_029204045.2 Tillandsia leiboldiana | reverse complement strand
CCATCAGTGGTGCGATCAGGGTCGAAATCGACGATGTCGCGGCGGAAGTACTACTGCGATAACCCCGGGAGATGCCCTCAGCTCAAAAACATAGCGCACACGCTCTCCATGTTCTCTTCCTGGCGCCGCATCGCCTCAACGTCTGGGCTACTTGAGCCTGTAACTCACTCAGACATCCCTCGGCTCTATCCATTTAGCTTCCCGTTGTTCGCTCCCCCCGCTCATCCAGGTCAAACACGCCCTCGCCGCGGCACGGCTTACGTCTCGTAATGCATCGAAAACCACGGCAAAGAACAAACATTAGGACCAAAACTCTCCTCGACCCAATCAAGCGAAAGTCATACATGTTAACCATTCTAAAGCATTATGTTTGTCTGCAGCCACATAATCATTTTAGAGAATACATGTAAATCACTCGCCCCATCCGCTGGGGGAGGTACAAACTCAATCAGGACATCTCTCTAAGTCACGGTCTCTCTTCGCCAGTCATCCTACTGGCCAACTCAATAGCCTAGGGTCTCTAAATCCTCAATGACCTATACTCCTAGGCTCTGATACCGGACCCTAATCTGTCATGCCCCCCCGGAGCGCCAACAGATCCGCCATCTGTACGAAACTGCCGCACAGACGAAGCGTCTACCCTGCAAGTCAGATCTATAGCAAAAACATTACACAGAGCTGAAACTAAAAACCAAAAGCTATAGAATCAAAACTGAACATCTGAATAGAAACAAAATCCTCAATACAAGTCTCTCAACTTAAAAAGTACATACAATCCTCACAGATCTCTCAGAATGTCAGTACAAAAGTGGAAACATAAATATACCGGTACATCTACCTCAACTCTCAATGCTAGTAGGAACTAATCGGCCACGTCCTCACCTCGATCTGCTGTCTCCCGCGCGAACCAAGCCAAACAGCTACCTCTCAACCTGTCCGACAGAGCGGGTGTGGAGCTCTACTGCAGAAGGCAGATCTCAGTGGTACCGTCCCAATATACACGGTATGCCCACTAAGGATCACTGGAGAGCAAAACAGATGGTTATGGCAATAGATAGATAAATAATGGGTAAGCTGAAAGAAAACTACAGCTAAAAAGTCACAATCGTAAGCTCAAAAACTCTACCAATAAATATGATATGCATACCCTCTCTAGTGCTAAAATGGCCTCAGTACCAATTGCTCAAAGGAAAGAACCCTGTTACGGAATTTGAGTTGGCGTATTTCGTGAATTCGGTTAAGTCTTGAAGATTGAAGATAAAGAAGGTTGGATCATATAACTCAATCTCAAGAAAGAAGAATTCAAAAGGATCAGGTATGTTTAACTAATTATCTTTGGTGATCCGAATACTTCTTATAGTGTAGAAACACTTGGATGAATTTTTAATTGCATAAAAATCAAAAACTGGACATGGGACATGTTCAGGATCCGGATCAGACATTCCAATCCGGATCCCGAAGGGTGTTAGTTCATACGCAAATTCAATCCGGATCGTAGCCTCCTTTGATCCGGATCCCGAACACTGGTTTTACCATAATTTATGAACGATCCGGATCAGGCTTTCAATCCGGATCCCGAACGTTGTGTTTGGTGAATTGTATGAACGATCCGGATCAGGCACTTCGATCCGGATCCCGAACCTTTGTTTTTCTGGAAACTGTCTGTCTCGCTACTGCAATCCGGATCGCCGAAATCCGATCCGGATCGCCGTCCTGAAAAATTCCAGAAAAGGTTAGTTTTTGATTCTTATCCTCTTCCAATGGTTTCTAACCTATAAATAGACCCTTTAATTCATCTTTTAGGGTAACGACGAAAAAGGAAAAAATACGACCGAAATAGAAAAATCCACATATAGAGAAGAAAGGAAATACTAGATTTAATTCTATGTTTCTTCATCTATATTATTAATTTGATTCTAGGTTTTCCAAACTCAGATTTTGAGTAGAATCAAATTAATGAATACTTAGATGGTATTTCCGATCTATTTCTAATCTAAGTATTCGGCGGATCATCACCACCCAAAAACAACGATTTCCCCAAAATCGGCGCGTGGACTCGCGTGGCCTTGTGGATTCAAGGTGCTACCGCTCTCGTGGATTCGGAGCGAGGTACGTTCGTGGATTCGAAGCGTGCTACTGGGTGAAGACCGTGGATTCGGTCGGACGTCGTGGACTCGACGTTGGACGCCGTGGATTCGGCGTTGGACGCAGATCGTGGATTCGAGAAGCGTTGCGGAGCGAGCGGAGAAGATCAACTAGGAGCGTATGGAAAAGGTTGAGTCGTCTGTGAGTACGGTATATCACCTTGTACGTGTTTAATTCTAGTGGATTTCACCGTGTTATCGGTCCCGTGGTTTTTTACTCCGGTTTGGAGTTTTCCACGTAAAAATCTCTGCGTGTTATTTATTTTTCCGCATTGGGTTTTATATCGCAAAGATTTTTGAGTGTTTATTGTTTACACCTATTCACCCCCCTCTAGGTGTTTTTTCCCCTATTTAGATCCAATTATACATAACCCAACAAGTGGTATCAGAGCGGGAATAGGGTTGTAAACAATGGTTGAAGGTGGAAACATCAACAGACCCCGTTCTTCGATGGAACAAATTATGCGTACTGGAAAGTACGGATGAAAGCCTTTTTAATTTCCATCGACGAACGGGTGTGGCAATCAATTGAATTAGGATGGTCTAATCCAACTGAAATTATTGCTGATGTTCGCACCATCAAACCTAGGTCGAAATGGACCAAGGAAGAGATAGATTTTTCTTCTTACAATGGCAAAGGGATTAATGCTCTATTTAATGCTTTGTCTCAAACTGAGTTCTCTCGCGTCTCGGCATGTGAGACTGCGAAAGAAATCTGGGATGTTCTTCAAGTTACACATGAGGGAACTAACCTTGTGAAGATTCAGAAACTGCAAATGCTTACGAGCAAGTTTGACTCTATTTTCATGGCAGAAAATGAATCTTTCACAGACTATTACACACGATTGCAAGACATCGTAAACTCATGTGCTAACTTGGGAGAGAAGATTCCAGAATTTAAAGTTGTAAGAAAAATATTAAGAACTCTTCCTGAAAGATTTCGATCCAAGGTTACGGCCATTGAAACTATTAAACACCCGGACGAAATCCGTGTAGAAGAATTAGTTGGTTCATTACAAACTTATGAAATGACATTTCCTACTAACTATTCTTCTGGAAAAGCATCCTCTTCTAAGTCTTCAGGTTTAGCGTTGAAAACAACAAAAGAAGAAGACGCGGATTCATCCTCCTCAGACGATGACGAGAACCTATCTATGGAGGACTTTGAGAAGCAGCTTGCTCTCTTGACAAGAAGATTTCGCCGAAACTTTCGAAGGGGTAACTCAAGCAAAACTCCATCCTTCGTAAAGTCGAAGAAAGGCAAAGGTTCTTCAAGTTTCAAACCAAGAAAGCAAGAGGGTTTTTCTAAGGATAAGAAAAGCTCAGAAGGACAAGTCCAATGCTTCAAGTGCCGAGGGTACGGCCATATCTCAACGGAGTGTCCAATAAGAATCCGTCAAAGAAGAAAGCGATGCAAGCCGTCACTTGGGATGACACCTCATCGTCAAATGAGTCATCGTCAAGTGATGAAGAAGATAACGCAACGGCGTTCCACGCGTCCACATCTTCACCCTTCATGTGCTTAATGGCAAGTACATCCGAGTCATTGTCCAACTCCACTGTTGAAAAGAATGCAACGGACGATGAATCGGATAATTCGGAAGGTGAAGATTTTGCTCTAGCCTACCACAGACTTTTGAGGGATTCAAAGAAACTGGCTAAGCAAAACAAGGGTTGAGAGGGAGATTGCAGGATCTCGAAGAAGAAGTAAAAAGGGTAACTTCTCTCTCAACCGATCTTGAAGTGGAAAGGGATAATCTGATAAAAGCAAATGTTTCCCTTCAAGAGTCCAATGAGCAATTCGAGAAGAATTATGTAGATATGGTGAACAAAGCGAATTACTTCTTGAAGCTCAACGGCGAGGCTCGACAGGAAAAATTGGAAATGACAGAGACCATTCTCCAACTCAAGGATGACTTACAGCGATTTTCATCAGGAAGGAGTAAGTTGGATAAGCTTCTTGGTCTTGGTCAATCAAACAAGTTCGGCCTCGGATACAATCGAACTGAAGACAATTTTAGTTCGGTTGGGACAGTCTTTGTGCCCCAGTCGGTATCTCCTCCTCCGACACCGGAATTGACGACAAACAACGACAACAAACCTACTTCCCCCTCTTCGGAATCGTCAAGCATCAAGGTATGTTTTCGTTGTGGTATTGCAGGGCACATAAGGAGAAATTGCAAGATGGGAGCCAAACGCTCAACTCAAGCACTTCTTGCAACGACTACCAAAAGGGTGATTCCTCGGAAATCAAATGCAAATTATTCGAAGGAAAAGAGCCTCGGTAGTTCATCAAACAAGACGACGACGTCAAGGAAAAGCGATGGATCAAACAAGACGCTTTCACCAAAGGTATCAACTTCACAATCATTTCCGACGTACACCAAAACTCGAAAGGTTTGGGTACGCAAAGGTGAAATCTTCCCTTGTCTTGTTACAAATATTTCCTTGCATGCATATGATAATTCGTCTTGGTATCTGGATAGCGGTTGTTCCCGTCACATGACCGGTGACAAAAACTGCTTTCAAAATTTTGAGAAAATCTCCGGAGGACTTGTAGTTTTCGGAGACGGTCAGTCTTCCAAAATTGTTGGAAAAGGAACAGTAGCTATTCCAGATGGCCCGATTCTGAATAATGTGTTATTTGTTGATGGCCTTAAGACTAACCTCATAAGTATCAGTCAACTTTGTGACAATGGTTTTTCAGTTAATTTTTCATCTGTTGAATGCATTGTAACTGATAAGGACCATGTTTTCTTTTTAAAGGGGTTAGATCTGAAAACAATTGTTATGTTGTTCCCAATAAAATTTCTGAAAATTGTAACTTAGCCTCTTTGAATAATGAAACACTTTGGCATGAAAGGCTAGGTCACATAAATTTTAAGGAACTTGCTAGAATTTCAAACAAAGACGTGGTCAAGGGGGTTCCAAAACTTTCACTTAAACAAAACATTGTGTGTGGTGGTTGTCAAAAGGGAAAACAATCCAGGACTGCACACAAGAACTTGAACCACGTTGGTACCAAACGGCCCTTGGAATTATTGCATATGGATCTTATGGGGCCGACACGTCAACCATCCTTGGGAGGTAAATGGTATATTTTCTTATTGGTTGATGATTTCTCTAGATACTCATGGGTAGCATTTTTAAAAGAGAAAGCTGATACTTTTGATTCTTTTCACGAGATTTGCCTTCGTATTATGATTGAAAAGAATGAAAAGATCATTCGTGTTAGAAGTGATAGAGGTGGAGAATTCATAAATTCTAAATTCATTGATTTTTGCACTTCCAATGGCATTAAACATGAATTCTCAGCACCCTATACACCTCAACAGAATGGTGTAGTCGAGCGCAAAAACAGGGTTGTTCAAGAGATGGCACGTGTTATGCTTCATAGCCGGAATTTACCGCTATATTTTTGGGCTGAAGCTGTGAACACTGCAATCTATGTTATTAATCGAGTTTATTTGCGCCCGGGAACGTTAAATACACCATATGAACTATGGTTTGTAGAAAACCAACATCAAATATTTTCGTATCTTTGGGAGTCGGTGTTACATTTTACGTGACCGCGAAAATCTTGGAAAATTTGACTCTCGAAGTGACGAAGGGATTTTCTTGGGTTATTCTACAAATAGTAGAGCATATCGGGTATTTAACTTGGAATCTAAAACGATTGTAGAATCCATAAATGTTAAAGTAGATGAAGCTTTCCACTTTGCATCTGATAAATCTACCCCTGATATCTCTCTTGATGATGATACTCCTGTAAATGCATCTTCTCATGATAATACTTCCAATATTAATGATGCATCTAATGGTTCTTCAAGTTTATCTGATGTGCAGGAATCATCTCATGTACCTCCGAGTACTCCATTACCTCAAACGTTACGCATCTCCAAGGATCATCCTGAATCAAACATTATTGGAGACCCACAAGAAGGAGTCAAAACTCGGAGACAGTTGGTTTGTGGATTCGCTTGTTACGTTTCCATGATCGAACCAAAGAACGTCGATGAAGCTCTTCAGGATGACTACTGGATTGAAGCAATGCAGGAAGAGCTCCATCAGTTTGAACGAAACAAAGTCTGGGAATTAACGACGCCTCCGAAGCAACACAATGTGATCGGTACTAAATGGATTTTCAAGAACAAGAAAAATGAGGATGGTACCATCATCAGGAACAAAGCACGTTTAGTTGCTCAAGGCTACTCTCAAATAGAAGGTATAGACTTTGATGAAACGTTCGCCCCTGTAGCTAGACTCGAGTCCATTCGTATCTTATTCGCTATTGCTTGTCACTTTAAAATAAAACTCTTTCAAATGGACGTTAAGAGCGCGTTTTTAAATGGGTTTTTAAATGAGGAAGTTTATGTGGCTCAACCGAAAGGTTTTGTAGACTGTAAACTACCTAACCATGTTTTTCGTTTGAAAAAGGCTCTTTACGGTTTAAAACAAGCACCGCGAGCGTGGTACGAAAGGTTGACAAAGCACCTTTTGGAGAAGGGCTATACTCGAGGGGGAGCAGACGGACTCTCTTTGTGAAGCATTATCAAAATAACTTCATTGTTGCACAAATCTATGTCGATGACATTGTATTTGGAGCAACAAAGGATAATGATGCTTCTAAATTCGCAGAAACCATGGAAAGCGAATTTGAGATGTCTATGATGGGCGAACTGACATACTTTCTTGGATTGCAAGTGAAACAAAATGGTGAAGGCATCCATCTGTGTCAATCCAAGTATGCAAAGGAGTTGGTAAAGAAATTCGGATTAGAAGATTCTAAAGATTTTCCTACTCCTATGGGAACTAGCAATAAGGGATTAGGAAGTGAATCTCTTAGTGAGAATGTAGACGAGAAACTTTATCGCAGTATGATTGGAAGTCTACTTTACCTCACAGCTAGTCGCCCGGATATATCCTTTAGTGTTGGGATCTGCGCGAGATATCAATCAGCACCAAAGGAGGTTCACCTGAAAGCGGTGAAACGGATCATCCGGTACATCAAAGGAACATTAATTTCGGAATTTGGTATCCTATGGGAACAAGTCTGATATTATTGGATACTCAGATGCCGATTGGGCAGGATCTGTGGATGATCGGAAAAGTACGAGTGGTGCATGTTTTTATCTTGGCCATTGCCTTGTTGCATGGCATAGTAAAAAGCAAAACTGCATTGCACTCTCGACTGCCGAAGCGGAATATATCTCAGCGGGTAGTTGTTCAACTCAACTCATTTGGATGAAAAGCGTGTTGAGCGACTTCCGGATTTCAGCAACTTCGGTAACTGTTTTATGTGACAACACTAGTGCTATAAACATTTCAAAAAACCCTGTGTTGCACTCAAGAACAAAACACATTGAACTTAGATATCATTTTCTTAGAGAGCTAGTTGAATCAAATATTCTTCAAATTTCCTACATTTCAACTGAAGATCAATTAGCTGACTTTTTAACAAAACCTTTGGATCAAAAACGTTTTATTCATTTGCGTAAAGCAATTGGAATGCTTTCCTTGAAATAACCTCTTTTTGAAACTCTTGTTTAGGTTAGGTTTTGTTTTTGTGTTTTTGTATCTATGCTTAGACATAGAACATTAATTGAGCATTAGTTTTATTGACTTTAACTGCATCCTTTTATATGTTTAGAAATTTATTATGCTTTGGATATCATAATAATTCATTTGATGCAATGATCATTTATGTGAATTAAATCATCTTTGTTTTGATCAAAGTCAATTTCTCTCTCAATGATCTCTTGGTATAGTTTTTATCTTATTTGACTATTTAGTCGAGTATGAAATCGAGATCAATTTTGGTTGAATACTTTATATCTTAAATAATTGATAGCCAATTGAGGGGGAGTCAAAGAAAAAGTGTTATGCTCAAAAGATGTGGAAAGAGTTACATCCCAATGAGGAGTGTGAAAACTACCACCACATGGAGGAAAGAGCTACCACCTCGGTCGTCCGAGTACTGTGTGCAGCTACCACATGTATACCAAGCAAGGTTTTTCAAGTTTGATTAAATAAAATGCATGTTGAAATACTTGACTCTGTCAAAATTTCAAGGTTGGTATAAGGTGGGATTTTAATGAAAGATGCTCAAAGAGCCACTCTCTTCAATAAATTGACTAGATATATTATCTAACTTATCTGGGATTTCAGACATCTATTGATCTTGGTATTTCATTTTCTTTACCGAATTGATGATTTGATAAAGGCATTACTCATAAGATCAAGTTAGATGTAATTGAAGTTGTTCAACTTTAAGGGATTTAATTTTTATAAATTTTCGTTTCATTTGTTGGATATTATTGATAGATTTGGCATAATCTATTTCTTGTTGTATGAAACGATGATTTTCATTTAAAGTTGATACACAAAAGTGCTTACAATCTTTTTCTGGATTTTCTAGAATTTTTCTGAATTTTTCTGAAGAAAAAGTTGGAGCCGATCCGGATTGGACAAGCCGATCCGGATCCCGAACGCAGGTATTCTCTGCGGGTAGCCGATCCGGATCGGAATCACGAACTGATCCGGATCGCGGCTAGGGTTTTATATAGAACAAAAGGGTTTTGATTTCTTTTTACTTCAATCTTTTGTTCAAAAGTCTCCAGAGCTTCTCTCTCTAGAATTCATCCATCTTGGAAGCTTTCAAACTCAAGTTCTTCGATTCCAAGTAAGTTTTATTGATCAAAATCTCGGTTTTTCACAGTTTTTCATATTTTCCTCAAAACGTGATGAATTTCGTATCTTTTTCGTTTGTGGATGGTTTTTGATCAAATTTCTTTTGAAATAAGAACTCTGGGTAGATTAGTTTTGATTATATGCTAGGTATTCTCATGATAAACGGATTTTTGGCCTTCGATTTCAAAAATTTCGGTTTTAGGGCATATAATGGGAATTTTCGAAAATCATGCGATTGATCTATTTTTAAAATTCCTTTTGCAAAACTAATTTGATTCTTAGTCTCTCTACACGATAATGATTGTTTGGGTACAATTTTTTAAATTTTTGAAAATTAACAATTTTTTCGTGTTCTTGAGTTGTTGCTCACAGGATTTCCTTTCTCACAAGAAACTAGTAGCAATGGTGATCACCTGGATCATTTTTCTTCTGGCTGCTATGGTTCATACAAGAGATACTATCAAGCCCAAGAAGGCTAAGAAGGCGAAGAAAACAAAGGATGATTCCGATACGGACTCTGAGACGGAATCGATCGATTGGGATGAGCTTCAAGTTGAAGCAACTACACCCACTGCTTCAAAAGGAAAAGCGCCTGCAGAAACATCAAAGGCTCCGCCTACTGCTGCTGAAAAGGCAAAGCTCCAATGGAAGAAACTTCTGTGAAACCAAAAAGAAAAAGTGTTGCCCGCAAGAGAGGGAGTGCTCGAGGAATTTCCATTGAGCAACCAGTTGCTAGCCAGCCTCCTCCACAAGACTTTATCAGCTCTGCTAGGATAAAGGATTTTGAGAACAGGGAATGCATTGGCGAAAGACATGTTAATGTCAAAGCCTTGAAGGAACGTTCTTCGCTATTTGGGACTCTGTATGACCAGACAGGTCTTGCTCCCATTTGCAATTTTCCCGAGACCACTGGGTATTGTCTTCACTCAGTCAGGATGTTTTATCAAAATGCTTGCTATCTAGTTGATCAGGAGAGCGGACGTCGCGAATTTCAAACATTGGTTAAGAATGTTAAGATCAAAGTAACCCCTCAACTGATTGGAGAGGCGTTAGGAATGACGGCCAGAGCTGATGGGACTCATTATCTGAAGAGTCAAACATTCACCACCAACTCCTGGAGAGTGGTAGTTGATGGAATCTGTCTTCCAGATACTCTGTCGGCAGGAAACTCCGTCTTTTCAAAAGAGCTTCGACCAGAGTATCGCTACTTGAACTTCATTGTCTGTTATAACGTCCTTCCAAATATGAATACAAAGGTTCTTCGGTGGGATAGGATGTTGTTCCTTTATCTTCTTGGAAACCCCACAGCAGCAATGGGAGCAAACTTAAATATTCCTTACATCATCTGGTCAAGGATGGCACGTTATGTGGAACATGCTCACCCTTTAGAGAGAAACCCTATCCAATGATCATTATGTGCATTCTTCGAAAATTTAAAGCTGACACAAGTGCGAGTTCCTACATGCACAGTCTAGGAACGATCAATGAAACAACTATTGTAAAGTCTCTCTCAACAAAACAAGATGAGCCCCCATCACCTCCTCACCGACGAAGAGCACAACAACAAGCAACAACCTCTGCACCAGCAACACCACCTCCAGTCCAACCAGCACATGCAGCACAACAATCACCTCCATCGACATCCGATGATGATGCATCGGTTACCTCCATTTACAAAGAACAGCAACGGCTCTCCAACGAGCAAGAACGCATATCGAATGAACTGATTGAAGTAAAGGAAGAAATAAAAAAGGTCAACAAGAACCAGTCATCCATGAACAAACGATTAAAGAAAATCTTCCAAATACTCGGCTGCATCAGTTCGGATGATTCTGAGTAATCCCCATCCTTTTAATCCTTTTCTTGTGCAGATTTTTAATCTTTTCTTGTGCAGGTTTTAAGTTTTAGTTTTTAGTTTTAATTCTCACAGTTTTGGTTCTTGAACTTGTTAACTTTTCTCTCTATTTTGCAATTTTGGCTAACTTTGTGACAAAAAGGGGGAGAGAATATTAGAACAGTTTGAACAATGAAACTATGATCGATTGTCTCGATTGTCCAGTTGTGAACCATGAAGGTAAGTAGAACTTCAACTTTTGGTTTTCTTTTGTGATTGCATGCATGCCTCGACTAACTATTTGCTAACTATTTGGGCATGTAATATAACTAACAAGTTGATGTTCACTAACAATTTGTGACATTTGGATTTTGATTGCATAGAAGATATGTTGGTGTTTTAACTATGATCAAATTACATATCTGAATATAAATATCATGGTAAGTATAGATGAGTATAAACTTCATTTCTGTATGTGGTTTTTGATTGACATAAAATTCTTGAGGTATCTAACGATTTCTTTTGTCAAGAATGATTTCTTTTGCAGAGAGTACAGATGTCTAAGTCTAGAGTCTGTTTTAGGAGTTTAACTCATGTATCTACTTTAATTTGGATCTCATTGTAAATTTTTGTTGTATGGTGATATCAACAAAAATATCTTTTTGAATTTTCTTGAGTGGATTTGTGTTTTGTCACGAAACCGCCAAAGGGGGAGATTGTTACGGAATTTGAGTTGGCGTATTTCGTGAATTCGGTTAAGTCTTGAAGATTGAAGATAAAGAAAATTGGATCATTTAACTCAATCTCAAGAAAGAAGAATTCAAAAGGATCAGGTATGTTTAACTAATTATTTTTGGTGATCCGAATACTTCTTATAGTGTAGAAACACTTGGATGAATTTCTAATTGCATAAAAATCAAAAACTGGACATGGGACATGTTCAGGATCCGGATCAGACTTTCCAATCCGGATCCCGAAGGGTGTTCGTTCATACACAAGTTCAATCCGGATCGTAGCCTCCTTGATCCGGATCCCGAACACTGGTTTTATCATGATTTATGAACGATCCGGATCAGGCTTTTCAATCCGGATCCCGAACGTTGGTGTTTGGTGAAAGTGTATGAACGATCCGGATCAGGCACTTCGATCCGGATCCCGAACCTTTGTTTTTTGGAAACTGTCTGTCTCGCTACTGCAATCCGGATCGCCGAAGTCCGATCCGGATCGCCGTCCTGAAAAATTCCAGAAAAGGTTAGTTTTTGATTCTTATCCTCTTCCAATGGTTTCTAACCTATATATAAACCCTTTAATTCATCTTTTAGGGTAACCCACGAAAAAGGGAAAAAGACGACCGAATTAGATAGATCCACAAATAGAGAAGAAAGGAAATCTATAGATTGAATCTTATGTTTCTTCATCTATATTGATTGATTTGATTCTAGGTTTTCATACTCACATTTTGAGTAGAATCAAATCAATGAATACTTAGATGGTATTTCCGATCTATTTCTAATCTAAGTATTCGGCGGATCATCACCACCCAAAAACAACGATTTTCCCAAAATCGGCGCGTGGAATCGCGTGGCCTTGTGGATTCAAGGTGCTACCAGCTCTCGTGGATTCGGAGCGAGATACGTTCGTGGATTCGAAGCGTGCTACGGGTGAAGACCGTGGATTCGGTCGGACGTCGTGGATCGGCATTGGACGCAGATCGTGGATTCGAGAAGCGTCGTGGAGCGAGCGGTAGAAGATCAACTAGGAGCGTATGGAAAAGGTTGAGTCGTCTGTGAGTAACGGTATATCACCTTGTACGTGTTTCAATTCTAGTGGATTCACCGTGTATCGGCCCTGTGTTTTTTACTCCGGTTTGGAGTTTTCCACGTAAAAATCTCTGCGTGTTATTTATTTTTTCCGCATTGGGTTTATATCGCAAAGATTTTTGTGTGTTTATTGTTTACACCTATTCACCCCCCTCTAGGTATTTTTTCCCCTATTTAGATCCAATTATACATAACCCAACAGCGTCGACGGCCGCGGAGAACCAGCTCCTGCGGCAACAACTGCGGGAGATGGCAGGGCAGCTGGCGACCCTCACGGACCACGTGCGTCAGTTGACGCAACAGCAACCGGCTGCGACAGTGACGGTCACCCAGGCCCCTCCGCATGGGCCAACCGCACCAGCAACGGGACCGCAGGTGACGGGGGCCTGGAAAGGAGCGGCCCCTCCACTGGCTGCGGCAGCCGGGATGCCGTCAGCCCAGACCACAACGCCAGCAACAGCACCTACGACAGCGACTACGGGACCGACGCCGGGGACCACTGGCTGGGGTTCCCTGGGGGAGACCGTGGTGACGCCTTCCCCCACCGTGGCCGCCGCTGCCACGGGGGAGGGGTCAGTTCCGCTGACTGAGTGGGACCGAGTGCGGGCCAACCTGGCTGACTTCAAGAAATATGACCCACTGGTGTTCGAGGGGAGACGACCGATCCCTGGGTCGTCAAGAAGTGGGTGGATACGATGGAAAAATTATTCGAAGACTTGCTCATGGAGGATTGTGAGCGGGTTCCCCTGGCGGTCCACGTCCTAGAGGGGAACACCCGCTTATGGTGGAAGACTGTACGCCCTGACCCCACAAAGGGCACCATGCTCCCATCGTGGACCACCTTCAAGCAGGAGCTGTTCGGGGCTTTCTTCTCCAACAGCGTCAAACGGCAACTGGAGGACGACTTAAACCATATCCAGCAGGGGAGCAAGACGGTCATGGAGTATCAGCGCGAGTTCGTGAGACTGGCCAACTGCGTCCCATTCGTCATAAGGGACGAGTCCCACAAGGCGCAGCTCTTCGTGGATGGTTTGCGAAGCGATATATTCCAGGTGGTACAAGTAGCAGACTTGCACACTTTTCAGAAGGTGGTCGATAGGGCCACTGTGGTGGAGCGCGGGTTCGCTGTCACGCGCGCCAGAAAGGAGGGCCCGGCTCAGCACGAGGACAAGAAGCGGCAGCAATAGTACTCTGGGGGAGGCTCTTCTAGCGGGAGCCGACCCCCAAACGGTGGAGACCACATTCGGGATCTCGGAGCGCACCTGCAGGAGGACCGAGGCCGGGGGACAGGCCTTGTGGGATTTGCGGAGGGGCGCACCGAGTGTTAGAATGCCCCCAAAGACATGATCATTGCTTCCGCTGCGGCAAGCAGGGGCACTTCCGCCACAACTGCCCCTTAACCCTGGGAACAGCATCCTCAGCAGCTTCTGCGCCTTCACCACAGCATTCAGGACGGGGAAAAGCTCCTATGGGGTCAACTTCTAGACCCCCTACACCACGGCGAGAGGGGGAAAGACAACCTCAGGCAGGCGGGAGAGTTTACTCGATGACCCGCCAAGAGTTGGACCCGCCGGAGGATGTAGTAGTAGGTATTACTTCTGTTTCAAATTTCCGTGCTAGAACTCTTTTTGATATCGGAGCAACACACTCTTTCATTTCTCGTGACTTCGTGTTTGTGCATGGTTTTGGGGAGAGATCTCTCCAAAGTCGAATGACGGTCCAAACCGCGGGTGGGCCGTTGGAGGCTGATAGCTTCGTGGCCGCCTGCCCGATAAAACTAGGGCGACTGTCTTGCCCTTGGGATCTGGTGGTAATTCCCCTAAAGGAGTACGACGCAGTGCTAGGCATGGATTGGCTCACAAGGTACCAAGCTGTAATCGACTGCGAGAAGCGGCAGGTGCGACTACAAGAACCGGGCTTCCCCGAACACGTGTATCTGGCGTGCAAGAGCACCTCCTTCCCAACTGTCATCTCAGCAGCACGGGCCAGAAGATTGGTGGAAGGTGGGTGTGTGGCATACTTGGCATCTGTGGATCTAGCCACCCGACCCTCTGCGACACCTTCAGACATCCCAGTAGTGAGGGATTTTCCCGACGTCTTCCCGACAGAACTACCCGGGATGCCCCCTGAACGTGAAGTTGTGTTCCCTATTGAGCTCGTACCGGCATGCAGCCTATCACGAAGCGCCTTACCGAACGGCCTTCGCCGAGTTGAAAGAGCTTAAGGCGCAACTTGAAGACCTCTTGGACAAAGGATTTATTAGGCTGAGTGTGTTGCCCTGGGGCGCACCGGTACTCTTCGTGCGGAAGAAAGACGGCAGCCTGCGTCTCTGCATCGACTACAGAGGGATAAACAAGGTTACGGTGAAGAACAAGTACCCCCTGCCCAGAATCGATGATCTCTTCGACCAGCTACGGGGAGCGACGGTCTTCTCAAAAATTGACCTGCAATCAGGTTACCATCAGCTCCGAGTTCGGAACGAGGATATTCCAAAAACCGCCTTCCGGACCCGGTACAGCCACTACGAGTTCACGTTATGCCGTTCGGGCTTACGAATGCCCCCGCGGTATTTATGGATATGATGAACAGAATCATCAGGCCCTTCCTAGATAGATTCGTGGTGGTCTTCATCGACGACATCCTGATCTATTCATCCACCGACGAGGAACATGAGGACTATTTGAGAACAATTCTCCAGACTCTCAGGGAGCAGAAGCTGTTTGCTAAACTCAAGAAATGTGAATTCTGGCTTCGCGAAGTGGGATTTTTGGGGCACGTGATTTTGGCGGAGGGAATTGCCGTGGACCCCAAGAAGGTGGAATCGGTGATCGACTGGCACCCGCCGACTACAGTGACAGAGATCCGCAGTTTCTTGGGCCTGGCAGGTTATTACAGAGGCTTCGTCGAGGGTTTCTCGAAGATTGCTGCCCCTTTGAACTGGTTGACCAGAAAAGGGGAAAAATTTGTATGGACGGCTAAATGCCAGGAGAGCTTCGAAGAACTCAAGAAAAGGCTAACCAGGGCACCAGTACTCGTACTACCGACACCCGGAGAGGATTACGAAGTATACTGCGACACGTCAAGGATCGGCCTTGGGGGCGTACTGATGCAGCAAGGGAAGGTAATAGCCTATGCTTCCAGGCAACTGAAGGAATACGAAAAGAACTGCCCGACACACGATTTAGAGCTGGCCGCAGTGGTTTTTGTTTTAATTCTTTGGAGACACTACCTCTTGGTGTCCACTGTAACGTATTTTCGGACCACCAAAGTCTTAAGTACCTGTTCACCCAAAAGGAATTAAATTTGTGGCAGAGGCGGTGGTTAGAGTTGCTAAAGGATTACGATATATCAATTCAATACCACTCCGGAAAGGCAAACGTGGTGGCAGACGCTTTGAGCAGGAAGGGGCAACTGGAAGGGACGTCTGTAGGCGCGATAACTGAGCAGAGCAGCTTGATCGCGGAGTTCTCACGATTGAAGTTGGAGGTGGTACCAGCGGGGCACGGTCGCGCAACTTTTAACCTTGATAATCAAGCCCACACTGTTCGAGAAGATCCGGGAAGGGCAACAGACCGATTCTCACTTACAGCTCGTACGAGACAAGATCTCCTTGAACCAAGAGAATGATTTTTCGGTGGAAGGCGACGGCACCCTACGATTCCGTGGGCGGATTTGCGTGCAGGATTCGTCGGAATTGAAGGAGGAAATTTTGGCAGAGGCACACCGCGCCCTTTATGCGGCGCATCCGGGAGGCACGAAGATGTACAGGGACCTCAAGCAGACCTTCTGGTGGCCTAAACTGAAGGGAGATGTGACGCGACATGTAGCTCACTGTCTGGTCTGCCAACAGATAAAGGCGAGCACCAGCGACCGGCGGGAAAGTTGCAGCCTTTACCGGTGCCAGAGTGGAAATGGGATCGGATCACCATGGATTTCGTCACTAGGTTCCCACGTTCGCACAGGGGCACGACACGATCTGGGTCATAGTGGACTGGTTGTAGAATAAACGGGACTTAGTAGAGTGTACCGACCTCGCAAGATGGTGTGGTGCGGAGAAATCGCCTCGGACGTTTCCATAACTGTTTGCAGATGATTTCGGGTTGGTTCGGATCGACGCGGAAGCCCCAGCTTGAATCAAAGTTTTTTCGGGCTTTGTGCGCCGTTAGAGGACTGGTTTGCTAGAGCCCCGCGACTCCACTGTGGTTTGTAGGAATTGGGAAAGGTTTGGAATAGGTGTAGTTTCTATTTATAGATGAGTTCGAGATGTTCCGGACTAGTGCGGAGACTCCGAAGGCGAAAAGTGAGTTGGAATCGGCAGTTATGGGAGCGGTTTTTGGATTGAGCACATTGACTCTACCGTTGAGCTTATTGAGTGGGGGAAACTTTAGACATGTGTATTTTCAGATTACAGCGGAGTTCGGGATGTTCCGGACTGGTGCGGAGGCCCCGAGGGCAAAAAGTGAGTTGGAGTGGGCTTAATTAATATTTAATTGATTAATTAATTATTTAGTGTTGGCAGTGGAGGAAATTAGAGAAAAAAATGAGTAAAGAAAGAAAAGGAATTAAAGAGAATGTGTTTTGGTGTATGATGAATTGGTGTTGGTGTTGGAAAGGGAATTTGGGTCTTACACCATGCACCATGCACCAACACTAATTAATTAAAAGTGCCACGTCATCTTCTTCTTCCCAAAATGCAAACAGAGGAAATTAAAGAGAACAGAGGAAATAGAAAAAGAAGAAGAAGGAGAAGAAGAAGAAGAATTGAAGGGAAGTAAAAGAGGTTTTGATCGTCTTGACGGCGCGAATCTACTGTTAGTAGCCGCGCGGAGCCGTGCGGAGCGCGCGCGAAGAACTTGAGTGAGGAGTAATGGCTCTTTTTTTGACGCTTGAGTTTTTAGAATTTTTGTTGATTTTGTTGGAATTGAATGGGGTCTTGGAATAGGTTGGTGTTGATGATTGGTGGTGTAGACTTGTTTTTTTTGGTATTCTTGGGTGGAGGAGCCGCGCGGCTTGGGCGTGGGCGCGCGCAACGCTGCGGGCGTGCACATGGGCGCCGCGCGGCTAGCGCTGGGCGTCGCGCTTGCGCGCTTGGGGCGGTTTTCGTGCGGTTGGCTCGGTGTTCCGGAACCCAAATGGGGATTCCGGAACGGGCCTTTGGGTACCGGTACCACATGGAGTGTACCGGTACCCCATAGTGCAGGATGTTATTTTGATGGATTTTAAGCATGGGGCACTTTGGTAAATTTGCTTCCCACCTTATGTTGACCGGATTGACCCCTCTCCTTTCTATATATATGGACTTCTCTTCTCCCTTGGATATAGAGAAAAAGAAGAAAGAAGGAAACGAGAGAAAGAAAGATAGAGAGAGTGAGAGAGATGAGAGGGAGTTGTGCCATTGGGTTTTTCTGCTGCTCGGGCTGAAGCGGAGCCGCGCGCGCGACGAGCCGCATGAGAGGTATGTTGGCAGAATTTTTATAGTTTGGTTTTTGGATTCTTAGATGGATTTTTGGATGAGGTTTTGCGCCTTTGGATTATTCTTTCCATCTTCGCACTTGTGCTGTGAACTTTTGGATTTTCTCGGCTGCGGAGTCGAGCGGGCGTAGTGCGTCGTGCGTGTGTGTGTGCGTGCTGCAGGTAGACCGCGAGGAGGATCGGAGCGCGCGGAGGTTGCGCTGAGTTGCTAGTGAGGCTGCTGTGAGCTTCGCGGAGTCTTCAGGACGCTCGACAGTGTGACGCGCGCGCGAGGGCATTTTCGTCATTTTGTGAGTTTGGCGTACAACGACTTCGGCTTGGCCTACGGAAAGCATTCCAGATGGGTTGGAATTTCTTCGAGATTTATGGAATGCCCTTAATGCTTCTGTAAGCATATTGATCCTGTTTAGCTTAATTCTTGTAATGATAAATCTGATAGTTGTCTAGAAAATTGTAGAAAGACTTTTATGAGCCCCAGACATTTTTAGTATGATCTAGAGGTATTTGACACTAGATGTGTATTCTTTTGAGATTCGGGTTGCATCTGGACCTTCATAATATTTTAGTACCCCGTTTTAAGTAAAACTATATTTTAAATAGGGTTTTAATTATGGGAACATATGAAGGTCCAGATTGTTCGGTTGCATGAGGACTCGTGCCAGAGGGCAGACGAGTATATTTAGAGCATCATTTGTCGTGTTCCTAGTATCATGAGAGAGTTTTTCTCACTGTGGGAAGATTCTAGATCATGGGTTGTGTTTTCCTGATTCAGATGGGGAGATGGGTCTCCGTCCTAGCTTTTAGAGATTCGGGGTTTGGCAGATCGAGTCGTGGAGGTTTCCCGACTTAGCCATGGGTTATGCATATCAGATTGAGGTCGTCGAGGGTCTCCGACATAGCTTTGACATTGTGTCGGCATTTCTGATCGAGTCGTGGAGTCTTTCTCCGACCGAGTTGTGCTTTGAGCTCGTGATACGATCTGTTTTTGATCGTGGATTATAGCTGCTGCGCCCTGGCATTTTATGCCAGTTGTGAGATACTTGAGTTCGCGGGGTCGCTCCCCGCGAGCTACGCTCTGGATGCGACTGATGATACCAAGC
>JAQNDB010005582.1:0-19062 GCA_029204045.2 Tillandsia leiboldiana | reverse complement strand
GTACCATCCCGAATGTGGGATTTACTGTACCCTGTGTGTATTCTTGTTTGTAGGTTATCTCCCTTTTGGGATCATAGATGTTTATAGGAGGATCTTCTATTTGTACTTTCTTCGTGTATCAGATTGGTATTCTTTTATTTTGGGGGATGGACCTTGTATTTATTCCAGTGTTACATGGTTTGAATTCTTATATTACAGCAGTTTATTTTTCGCTTTGATATCTGGTTAGCTGTAGAGTAGATCTTTTGCATGTTGCGACGTTTGCTTATGCGGGGTTTTAGTTATGGGTGGGGATCTGTTGGCGAGCCGGGTCGTCAGTTTCGACCCCGGGGCGTGACAGGCCACCCACCCAAAAACTCCCCTGCATCGAGGGAAGCGCCTGTACCCTTACTGGACCTGGGAGCCCCTAGGTTGTGGTTTTGCCATTGTGTGGCCTCAAGGTCGGACGAGCTACCACCAGTCACCCCACCGTCTCTTGCAGCACCCGGCTAAGCATCCAGCTAGCCTCTTTGCGTTATGTGCAAGCTTCTGGTGCCCTTGCATGCGACTCAAGCCGTGGATTAACCTCTTCTCCCATCTTGGCTCTAGGTGAACTGAATCCTATATCTCTGGCCCACTCTCTTCTGTAGTGCGGAGCTGAGCATTGTTGAGCTCCTGCCACCTCTGGAACCTCCTCTAGCCTTGCTTGCGCAAGGGGTGTGTCACGCCCCGGGGTCGATATGCGCCCGGGCTCGTTCAACAGATCGCCGCCATATGGGAAGCCCGTATAGGCATAGCGAGACTAACTGCAAAAAGAAACATCTACCTAGCAGATATCAGAGCTGAATAGTAAAAGCTGAAATAAAGACATAAAATATAACTACAACTCCCACCAACAGACAGACAACTCACCAGAAAATAAGAGTCTCTCAGAAAAGCAGGAAAAGAAAGGTACACTCGATATCTCACTACAAAAGCACTCGACATAACACACTCCAAAATAGTACAGGGGTACATCTACTCTCCCTGATGATGACAGGAAGGGAAAACTATCTCGCGATCCCTTACTCGGTCCAGAAGGAGCTGGATCAGCAACTGGAGCTGCAGGAACCGGAGCAGAAGTCCTGGGGAGAAGACACCACGACGGGTGTGAGAACTACATCCCACAGTAGTTCTCAGTGGGTGCCGCCAACAAAGCCCGACGGTCTGCCCACTAAGTCTACTAGAGGCATAAAGTAACATATGCAGTGCTGTAAGGAAAGCTGGGAAAAGTAACTTACAGCTACTATGCCTCTATCTAGATGCTCAAGAGTGGAACAGAAAGAACATGATGCCACAACTAACCCTCGTCTCGATCACCCAATCTAAACTGACTGCCTCATCGGGTCCAGTCAAACCTGCGCCAACCTACTACCGTTACGTCCCGGAGGAGCGGACTTACGTAGGGCGTCCATGACTGCCAACACAAGCACAGCCAGAGGGACAAATGCAACAACAAGTCGCGGTAGAAAAGCTCAAACTCGCCGGTACAACAACCCGGTCTCGCCTACTCCGGAGTGGCACTCGAGGGGAGCGACCCGCTCGAGTCAAAGTAACCATAACAAGTATCTCTGTAAAGTATCTCTGTAAAGCTCAAATGTGGCTCATGCAGCTATATATCCAAATCCTCGATCAACAAGATCGGCTAACAACAAATCACTGACTCACTCACTAGCTGGAATCTACACAGCTGAGACTCACTGTCACTCTGACAGCTCCCAAGAACCCAGATCTACCATCACTATCACTCTCCCAAAAAATCAGATCTACAGACTGCTATCGACTCCACTCGGTCCCCAGACACGAGTGCAAATGCATCCCACAACCACCGGACCTCTCGGCCACAACCCGGGAGAGGAAAAGCTAAGTCCCGAGTGACATGAAGTATCGTGATGTGGAATGTCTAGAGCAATAAAAACCTAGCCCAAGTTGGAGTTTTCTACAGTCCGGCTGAACATGATACATATGACAAGGGTGCTAGGTCAAGTTCCAAGATTTCAATAAATAACATGAAGTAGGAATCACAATAAGGTCACAAGATTCACAACTGATATACAAGAGTACCAACATACAGTTTACACATGCTGTTTAATCCAATTTCTAACATGCATGATCCTACATACATAGAGTTAGCACGCAGTCCATAGATTTTGGAAGCAAGGTCACCCACCTGAAAGTGCTAACTGTCCGAAATCGTACAGCTGAGAAAGCCCAAATAACAGATCACAGTACAACCACAAGCCAAAAGTACAGCAGCAGTGCTCAATATACCCTGGGTACAAATACAATCCAACAATTACACTTAATCCACACAATTCCAATTCCCAAAAATCTGTGACGAACTATCCCAATAACACGAAACTTTCACCTGAAAAACCTCCTCCAAAAATCCAATAAAAATATGACGGCGATCCTTGCGAAGAGTAGATGTCGATAGAGTCCTGAAACGTCGAAATCGATGTCCGGATGTGGAGATAAAAATCCGACAAGCAGGTGCTATCCAAATCAACCAACAGTCGCAAAGGGGGTTAAAAATGTACCCAGAACCCCAAGAAAATCTCAGTTCCAGAAAAAGTGTCCAACACGGAAGTTGTAGATTTACCTCTTACGAAACCGTCGCTGCAGAAATTGTCCAAAAATACCGTCGGGTAGTTCTGTAGACCTCCCAGACTAAACTGCGACGAAAATGGGCCTCCAATAGTAAATCATCGCTCCGCACCCCGATGCAGAAGTCGCCGTCGTCGCGGCCTCAAAAATCTGAGCCTCCGCCAAAAGATGCGCAAGAGGAAGAGAAGGAAAATTGGTGAAGGGCTCAAAGCCAAAAGCTCTCGGGAAAAGCTCTAAAACGAGGCCCCAAGAGGCCTATTTATAGGCCTCACCCGGAAAAAGCCAAAAAAAACACAAGCATTGGGCTTTTGGGCCCAACTTTCGGGCGCCCGGAACATTCGGGCGGCTACAGTGTTGGGCCGGCCCAACACTGTTCACGCCCGAATCCACCTGGTGCCGCCACGTGTCCCGCCGAACAGCAAACAGCTGCGCGGGCCACACCCAGGCTGCCACGTGGCCCTGCCCCGCACAGGAAGGCGGTTGGCGCCCGCCAATCAGCGGTGACACGTGGCCACCCGGTTGACCCGCCAGCCGGTCGGCGGCCGCGCCGGTCGCGTGGCATGGCCCCGTTATGCGCACGCACCCCGAGGCGCCAGCCCAGGCCCCGTGCACCGCGCTCGGTGCGCCCGCAAATCAGAGGGTGAACGTGTCCCCTACACCCGGTCCACGCATCCCACTTAGGAATTCCGTGGACCGCGCCGCGTGCACGACCAACCGGAGGCTGCCACGTGTCCCCGCCTTGGTCCATGCACCGCCGCGCTCACCCGTAAACCGCGCGCCTTGCGCCGCCAACCAGGCGGTGCCACGTGTCCGGTGCGCCGGGTCTGTGCACCCCGCCGCGCTGCTCTTGGACCGCGAGCCGTAAACCGGCCAATGATAGGCCGCCACGTGGCATGCCGGCGGTCTACGGCCCCTCCCATGCACCAAAACCACTGAAAACTTCCGGGAGTCCGTTGTTGGGCATCCGGACTCAGAATCAAACAAGCAAATAGCCGTTTTCAAGCGGTTTTCCCGTGCTGAATCCATTTCCGACCTTGTTTGGCCTAGTTCTTTTCCGAATTTTGGCAAACCCAGCCGAAGGCCAACACAGTTAATAATATCACACAGGTTCATCTGTGGCATCCCATTGATGCACCATGGGCCAGATACACCAACACTAGGTGCTCTAACAGTGGATTCATCGGAAGAACGTTGCATGGGAACCAGGGCCACTACAGGGTGCACCCGAACCGAGCCTTCCAGAGTTGGCCCAACTCGGGCTCTTAGAAGCAAGCCTTGGCCGAGGTTGCTTCTTCCACCTTTCCGGCAGCCGCGCGACACATCAGAGGTGAGCCCTCGACTTCTTTGACCTAGCTGAGCATGATGCTCACCCTGTTTGCATAGTGGAAGCATTTTCATTTATAAGTAGCATTCTATATCTTCATTGCATAGTTTTAATTGACCAAGATCTCCCTCGGGCCCCTATGCCACCCTCAATCAGCGAGCACGGCGTTCAGTGCGTTGAGGACCACCTACCAGTGCCCACGGATCAAATCTGAATTTTCTCGGATTGCTGCATTAAGCAATTAGGTGTAATTTTGAGAGTTTTTATGCAATTTGTAGGGACCTGAGGGGCATAGATGCAATTGTGACATCATAGGTTGTTGCGGGCAGTAGTGTACACTACCTCTGAACCTTCCGCCGATAATAAATATCTTTCGTTAGCGGGAATTGAGTCCCGACCCGTAAATCGGGAAAAATTGTCGATTTATCGGCAGTCTGTGGGTTATGTTATATGGATATGATAGTGGAAAAACCACATAGAGGGTTGGGGTGAATAGTTGTAAACAATAATCACACCAAATCGGTGCGTAAAAAATACCCAATGCGGAAAATAAATAAGTACGCAAGATTTTACGTGGAAACTCCATCACAGGAGTAAAAAACCACAAGACCGATAACACGGCGAAATCCACTAAGATTAACCACGTACAAGATAATTTACCGTAACCCTACGACTCAACCTTTTCATACGCTCCTAGTTGATCTTCTCCGCTCGCTCCACAACGCTCCTCGAATCCACGATTTGCGTCCAACTTCGAATCCACGAAGTCCAACGTCGAATCCACGACGTCCAAACCGAATCCACGGTCTCACCAATGTAGTACGTATCGATCACACGAACGTACCTTGCTCCGAATCTACGTGCGACGGATCAAACACATATCTCCTCAGAGCCTGAGACGTGGAAAACATCATGTACTCCGGCCAGGCGTAGAGGAAGAGCAACTCTATACGCCACAGGGCCTACCCTCTCAAGTACCTCAAAGGATCCAATAAAGCGGGGACTGAGCTTCCCACGCACTCCAAATCTCCGGACCCCTTTCGAAGGCGAGACCTTCAAGAATACATGGTCACCAATCTGAAACTCTAGGTCTCGCCGACGAGTATCAGCGTAGCTCCTCTGACGACTCTGGGCTGTCTCAAGATGTCGACGAACAACTCTGATCTTCTCCTCAGCCTCCAACAGTAGATCTGGCCCCAAAATCCTCCTCTCACCCACGTCACTCCAATACAGGGGCGACCGACACTTGCGTCCATACAACGCCTCAAACGGAGCCATCTGAATGCTCGCCTTGATAGCTGTTGTTGTACGCAAACTCAACCAATGGTAAGTGTCGGTACCACCCTCCCCCAAAATCCATAACGCATGCTCTCAACATATCCTCCAGGGTCTGTATAGTGCGCTCGGACTGGCCATCCGTCTGTGGGTGGAAAGCAGTGCTGAATCTGAGCTGGGTCCCCAAAGCTGACTGTAAACTCCCCCAGAATCGTGACACAAACCTCGGATCCCGATCTGAAACAATCGACGCAGGTACCTCGTGTAGCCTCACTATCTCGTCCAAATACACTGTGCCAGACGCTCCAATGACCAAGTCATCTGAACAGGCAAGAATGTGCAGACTTGGTGAGTCTATCCACAATAACCCAACTCGCGTCGGCTCCACTCTGCCGTCTCGGCAGCCCTGTAACAAAGTCCATGGTGATGTGGTCCCCTTCCACTCGGGAATTGGAAGACTCTGTAACTTGCCAGCAGGAACCCGGTGCTCTGCCTTCACTTGCTGGCAAGTTAAACAGTGAGCCACAAATCTTCCAATGTCCCGCTTCATTCCGGACCACCAAAAATGTGCCTTGAGGTCCTTATACATCTTAGTACCACCAGGATGAATGGTATAAGGTGTATAATGGGCCTCTCTCAAAATCTGGTCTCTGATCTCTGGATCCGAAGGCACACATATACTCGGTCCCTGTACCGCAGTACTCCCGAGCTATCCACTGTAAAATCCCCTATATAGATCTGCCTGAATCTGTGATCTAATCCTCTCCAAGTGGGGGTCCTCACTCTGCGTCTCCCTGATCCTGTCCAACAGAGTGGGCTGCAAGACCATAGACATCAGGTCTAGCAAGGACCCCAGGGGATACAACCTCAATCTGAAGTCGCCTCAACTGCTCAATCAGCGGGGCCTGCTGTGTGATCAACATGCTCAAGCTCTGCACTGACCTCCGACTCAAAGCATCTGCTACCACATTGGCCTTGCCGGGATGATAAAGGATACTCACAATCGTAATCCTTTAGTAACTCCAACCACCGGCGTTGCCTCAGGTTCAGCTCCTTTTGAGTAAACAGATACTTTAAGCTCTTATGATCCGTGTAGATCTCACAATGCTCACCGTAGAGGTAAGGCCGCCACAGCTTCAATGCAAACACCACAGCTGCAAGCTCTAATCATGTGTAGGGTAATTCTTCTCATGATCCTTTAATTGCCGTGAAGCATAAGCAATTACCCTCCCATGCTGCATCAAGACACAACCCAAACCGCTGTGCGAGGCGTCACTGTAAATCATGAAGCCATCTCCCATCACTGGCAGTGTAAGAACTGGCGCTGAAATCAGTCTCCTCTTCAGCTCCTCAAAAACTCTGCTGGCACTGCTCAGTCCAAATAAACCTCATCCCCTTCCTGGTCAAACAGGTCAGGGGAGTAGAGAGCTTCGCAAAGCCCTCTACGAACCGACGGTAGTAGCCTGCAAGCCCAGAAAGCTCCGGACCTCCGTCACCGGTCGTCGGTCTCGGCCAATCCCGAACTGTATCAATCTTCGTCGGGTCAACCTGCCACTCCTGCGGCTGACTACTATGTGGCCCAAGAATGCAACCTCCCGAAGCCAGAACTCGCACTTCTTAAGCTTGGCATACAGCTTCTTCTCACGTAGAAGCTGCAGCACTATCCTCAAGTGCTCCTCATGATCCAAATCGCTCCGGGAGTAGATCAAGATGTCATCAATGAACACAACCACAAACAGGTCCAAGTACGGCTGAAATACCCGGTTCATCAAAATCCATGAATGCAGCTGGGGCATTAGTCAAACCAAACGGCATAACCGTAAACTCATAATGCCCATACCAGGATCGAAAAGCCGTCTTGGGGATGTCCTCGGCCCTCACCCTCAACTGGTGGTAACCTGACTGAAGATCAATCTTCGAAAACACTGAGGCTCCCTGCAACTGGTCAAATAAATCATCTATCCGTGGTAGGGGATACTTGTTCTGGATGGTCACTTTATTCAACTCCGATAATCCACACACAAACGAAGCGACCCATCCTTCTTCTTCACAAATAAAACTGGCGCTCCCCACGGAGAAAACACTAGGCCTAACAAAGCCCCTATCCATCAGATCCTGAAGCTGGGCCTTCAACTCCCTCAACTCGGCAGGTGCCATCCTATAAGGCGCCTTTGAGATTAGTGCGGTTCCCGGTACCACATCAATCACAAACTCTACCTCCCTCTCCGGCGGCATAGTCGTCAACTCAGGGGGAAACACATCTGGGAACTCGCGGACAACAGGAATATCCTCGAGTCCCAGTGCCGCCGTAGGCACCTCCACAATCGTCACTAAGAAAGCGGTGCAGCCTCTACTACGCCCCACTTCCCAGGGGGTCACCCATCCTAGAACTACTCTAGCTCTAGCACGCTTAACTCTCATGTTCCTCTTGGATCTTGCTACCATCCAAAATGCTATAGCCGGGTTAGAGATTTAGTCCTATTATATCATTTATATATAGGACTAATCCAAATTCCGGGGGTGTCACATTCTTCCCCCCTTTAAGCCCTGACGTCCACGTCAGGCTCAAGCATACTCACAAGCACCAGGCGATGTGAGACTCGTCTCGCTAGCCTTAGCCGACCTTGTGGGGAGCTGCACTCCACCCACAACGGTCATTAGCCGGGGAGCCTCGCTCTACCCGCTAAATAACCCTGGCTCAGCCGAGACTCATCTCACATTTCCGGCTGGTGAATGGCTCTGATACCAACTGTGACGCCCCACTTCCCAGGGGGTCACCCATCCTAGAACTACTCTAGCTCTAGCACGCTTAACTCTCATGTTCCTCTTGGATCTTGCTACCATCCAAATGCTATAGCCGGGTTAGAGATTTAGTCCTATTATATCATTTATATATAGGACTAATCCAAATTCCGGGGGGTGTCACATTGGCCTGCAGGCCCGCGCGGCACAGGGGCCGCCCGCGCGGGGCCCCTGCAGGGCCGCGCGCCCACGGGCGCGGCCTGCAGGCCCGCGCGGCACAGGCCGCCCGCGCGGGGCCCCTGCAAGCGCCGCGCGCCCAAGGGCCCTCTCCATTTCCACCATCTTCTTCTTCCTTCTTCTCTTTTCCTTTTCTTTCTTTCTTTCTCTTTTTCCTTTCCTACAGAGGTGGAGGGGAGGGGTTTTTATAAAGCAACAGCTTTATATAAATTAATTAACTTAATTAATTTAATTCCAAAACCCAACTCCAACTCACTTTTGGTCTTCGGGCTCTCCGCCGCTGCCCGGAACCTCCCGAGCTCCGCTGTAATTCCAAAGTACACGCGCTCACAGCTTTTTCTCTTCAAAAGCTCAACCGTTGAGTCGGGGTGCTCAAATCAAATACCGGCTCCAAAAATGCCAGTTCCGACTCACTTTTTACCTCCGGGTCCTCCGCGTCAGTCCGGAACCTCCCGAACCTCGCTGTAAATCAAAAGTACGCGTGTCCACAGCTTTTTCTCCTCAAAAAGCTCGACCGTTGAGTCGGGGTGCTCAAATCAAATACCGGCTCCAAAAATGCCAGTTCCGACTCACTTTTTGCCTCCGGGTCCTCTGCGTCAGTCCGGAACCTCCCGAACCTCGCTGTAAATCAAAAGTACACCTGCTCCAAGTGTTTCCCAATTTTCCTGCAACCCATAGCGGTGTCGGAGCTTCCCGTACCAGTCACCTAACGCGTACAAAGCCCGAAACAAGCAGAGGCCTCCGCGGGGATCCAAATCAACCCGAACTCCTCTGAAAACACAAGTGGGACACATCCAAGGCAAATTCCTCCGCACCACACCATCCTGCAAGGTCGGTGCGTCATCCAAATCCCGGTGTTCTACACTCTCCCCCCCCTTAAAAGGGTTTCGTCCTCGAAATCCAACAAAATCCATGCTTAGGAGGGTAAATCAAAAACAAAAGGGATAGGAGATCCCCAGATTGCCCAAGGCTCTCAAGTGGTCACTCACATTCCTCATGCTGACAACACTGAACCTTCCCCCAAAGGTATGATTCGACTGCAAAATTCTTTGGTTTCACCAACAGAATCGCATCGGTCGATGAGGATAACGCAGTCCTCGTCCATCACCAAGGAAGGGAAAGCAAAACAAAACTTTCGGGGTTCAAATAGGCCTCATCCAGCCTGATCACAGCTCGAGGATCCACAACTCGCATAACTCGTTTCTATATATAACTCTCAGGCTGGAAGTTTCCCTCGATTCGAGAACTCAAAAACCGAAGTTCAAGCCTCCTTAAGGCAAAACTCCTCAGCTGCTTCATAGCCACCAAAGCTCCAGTTCCACAAAACATGGATCACCTCCCCTTGACAGGGGAAAAACTTCAACCTCGAGAACCCTCTCTCGATTCTGGCACTCAATTCCCAGGGTTACACAGCTCGCCTAAACAAGGCATACTGAACAAAATGTCCTCGCCGGGATAAAGCAATCATACATCCTTGCAAAATCTATCACCGGCGTTACCTCAACCTGACCTCCTGAGTGTCCAAGCACTTTAGGTTCGAGGGTTCTGAACAATCCCATGACCTCTCTATCACGGCAATATCCGGATCAAAGCTGGTATCCTCCTCAGCTTTGCCTCACTACACCTCATATCCTCTGTCACTCAAGCGGCTAAAACACAAGGCCCAAACACGAAATCCTCGATGTCGAAGTGCAACTCTCAAAGCTTGGCAACCAACTTCTTCCTCCTCAGAAGTTGTAGCACTAACCTCAAGAGCCCCTCAAGCTCCAAGTCAACTCGGAGATAAGCAAAAACCCACGACGGTAACACCACCAACCCGTCCAGTGAAACAGGGAAAAACACAGCTCTCAAATCAGTAGGGCATTAGTCAATCCACCTGACCACGCAAACCGCTCAAACTGCCCTACTGGTTCCGGGTCAGTATCCAGGCACAGCCCTTGGCTGTAAGGTTCCATAAAGATATCCATCACTCGAAGGCATCTGCCCAAGCACAAGGTGAGACTAATCAAGTTCGAACCTTACAAGAACTCACACGGTTGTGTACCCACAACGTGACATCACCACGGTGTAACAACCGCCTGGATCCTCACTGTCGTATTCCCACGACGAGGCACTAGGTCTCAGAGACCTCTCGATCCGTCAAATCTCGCAGCTGCGCTCACAGCTCTCCCTGTCCCACGGTTGATACTCCACGAGGTGCTGTCGAAGTTGGCGCGGTTACCAAACCACGTCAATGACTGTCTCGATCTCGGTCCCAATCAAGTAATTACCTGGTAACTCGGCCAGGGGCATCAACCACCTGGTAACTCGGCCAGGGGCAAGTAACCTCCTGGTAACTCAGCCAGGGGCAGGTAACCTCCTGGTAACTCAGCCAGGGCATCAAATATCTCATCGCATGCTATAAAAATACACTCCTCCTGACCAGGTCTACGGAGGGTCAATGTCTTCTCTTTCGACAATCCATGATAGCATAAATTGGGACGACCGATTCCTATCCAACCTCGTATCAACACCCCAGCTCTGATGTAGGACTAACATCTCGATGATCAATCCAAGGTCCTAGTTGCACTGGCAGGACAGGCAGCACTCATCCACGTGCTTCACGTGATCTGAAAATCGATCCAAACGTGCAAAACCATCAGTCCTGACACTGGCCCACACGAAGGTACCCCCGCTTTACCGAAACGCACACACGGCGTTGGCATTAAGCAAGCTCTAACCCGACGGCCACACCAGGTGAAACGCGATCCTCAACCCTGACGAAGAATGCGGCCCATGCAGCAGGGAAACTCACATCCTGGCACTGCTGCTGAAGCGAGCACTGTCGAGAACCTCCTGGTCTCTGTCTCCTCTGAGACCCCTGATCCAGAGGGTGGAATCACGGCAACCTCGAATCCCGCGACTATCGCAAAATCGGCAATGTCGGAGCTCTCACTCCGACGCTGATCCCCCGCTCACCGTCTCCCTCGGACGGAAACACTGATCCTCGGTCAATCCATCGCGTATGCACGCTCACTGCATCCAAGGTCGGCAATCGCCGAAAATGCACAAAGAGATAGTCATCTTGAGGCGGTTCCCACTCGAACACAACCAACCTCTAAGCCTCATCCTGGACGACCAGGGATACACCGCTCAACTGTCACAGAAACTCACCCCAGAACATCAACTGCGCTCCCGATGGTCCAACAAGACGAATCCGACGCCACCAGCTCTCTTGGCGTCCCAAAGAAAAGTACATAACCAAGCGCCCTGATGCTTATCCTGGATGAACAAATCCTCGAACAAATCTTCCATAACAGCGTTCCAGTTCTCGGCCTCTCACGGCTCCAACTCGGTCCCGAAATCTTCAAGGGATAGAACTGGATGCGGTACACAACCTATCAGTAACCTCTCGCTGCATCCGCACCATCAATGGTGCGATCCCGAAACAGAAATCGACAAAGTCGCGGCCGGAGGTACTACCGACGATACTCCGGGCGATGCTCTCGGTCCAAGCATGTGCACCAAGCATGTGCATCCCACGCTCCATGCTCTCTCTTCCTGGCGCCGTAACGCCTCAAATACCAGGACTGCTAGGGCCTGGATCACTCAAGCCTCTCTCGGTTCCATCCATTTAGCTTTCCGCTATACGAGCCCCTCATCCCGGGTCCAACACGCCCTCGCCGCTGCACGGCGTCTCGGAAGCATCCAAAAACCACTGCAACAGAAAAACATTAGGACCAAGACTTTCTCGACCCCAAACAAACGAAAGTCTAACCATGTTAACCTTTCTAAAGCATCATGCTGTCTGCAGCCAACACGATCACCTTTAGAGAAATAACATGCGAGGTCACTCACCCCAATCCTCAGGGGGAGGTACACCCTCAGACAAGACTCTCGCTAAGGTCACAACTCACACGACAGTCTTCCCACTGTCCAGCCAAAAGCCTAGGGTCTCTAAGTCCCCAACGACCTATATTCCTAGGCTCTGATACCACCTAATCTGTCACGCCCCGGGGGTCGAACTGCGACCCGGGCTCGCCAACAGATCCGCCGTCTGTACGGAAACTGCCGTACAGACGAAGCGTCTAACCTGCAAAAGAGATCTATAGCTAACAAGTATCAGAGCTGAAAGGAAGCTGAAACACTAAGCGGTGAAAAGTCCAAGTACACCAGTCCACTAGCACCCCCAACATAAGTACAAAAGTGGAAACTGAAAAGTACAAGAGACACTACACCGACACCACCGACTCGGGTAGGAGCTAGCCAGCCACGCGCATACCTCGGTCAGAAAGCTCCGAATGAGCCAAACCTGGAACGGTCACCTCAGGAACACCTGTCATCACAGCGGGTGTGAGATCTACTGCAACAGTCAGATCTCAGTGGGCACCAAAGCTAACCCCACGGTACACCCACTCAGTCTGCTGGAGACAAAAACACAAATAGATAGATAGATAGATAGATAGATAGATAGATAACTGGAAATGAATCTATCGCTACATGTCTCAATGCAATGCTGGAAGTAAGTTCTCAGTCTCTCTCACGGGAGGCCTGGAAACTACGAACGTCTGCGCCCCCTACAGCCCTTATCAAACAAGAACATGCTGTAGGCTTAGGCGCCCATAGTTTCCGCCCCCGCACTGGGACTGCTAGAACTCTACAAGACACTAGAAGGCCACCTCAATCCCTTCTAGTAACCACCTGGTGACTCGGCCAGGGCATAACTATCTATCTGGTAACTCAGCCAGTGATATCTACACATCTGGTAACTCAGCCAGTGATTTATACCCATCTGGTAACTCTGCCAGTGGTATCTACTCATCTGGTAACTCAGCCAGTGATCTATACCCCTCTGGTAACTCTGCCAGTGGTATCTACTCATCTGGTAACTCAGCCAGTGATCTATACCCCTCTGGTAACTCTGCCAGTGGTATCTACTCATCTGGTAACTCAGCCAGTGATCTATACCCCTCTGGTAACTCTGCCAGTGGTATCTACTCATCTGGTAACTCAGCCAGTGATTTATACCCATCTGGTAACTCTGCCAGTGGTATCTACTCATCTGGTAACTCAGCCAGTGATTTATACCCATCTGGTAACTCTGCCAGTGGTATCTACTCATCTGGTAACTCAGCCAGTGATCTATACCCATCTGGTAACTCTGCCAGTACAACTCGTATGCTCTAACGATGCGACTAACACTCGTGTCCAAGTCGGAAACGACAACCCTCGACTTGCACGACTGTTCCGCAAATACCTGATAGTAAGGATACGATACCTTTGCATTCGGAAGCATAAAAGGCAATCCGTAGTTCCTTGGGAGAAACCAACCCACCTGCGATCCATCCGCGAAAACCGTGCGCCAAACGGAGGTCCCGATGCGATCCCGCAGCTCCACGCGGCAAAACACGCGCCCCTGGCCACGTGAGAAGCTAACACTATGCCACAACTGCGAGATAAGAAGAGGGACCGGGATCAGAAAAACATGCGGCTAAAACCGCGCTCACAAAGGCGAAAGAAACCCATCCGGCGACGAGAAACGCCGCGCGTTGCGCGGAAAACCCATCGCGCACACACGCCGCGGCGCGTCGCCGAGTCGCAGCCTGCGCGGCCAATGCGGCGCAGCTGCACGGCCCCCAAAACCCAGCCGCGCGGCGCTGGCCCAGCCGCCCGCGCGGCGCCCAGCAAGCCCGCGCGGCACAAGGCCGCCCGCGCGGGGCCCCTGCAGGGCCGCGCGCCCACGGGCGCAGCATGCAGGCCCGCGCGGCACAAGGCCGCCCGCGCGGGGCCCCTGCAGGGCCGCGCGCCCACGGGCGCGGCCTGCAGGCCCGCGCGGCACAGGGCCGCCCGCGCGGGGCCCCTGCAGGGCCGCGCGCCCACGGGCGCAGCATGCAGGCCCGCGCGGCACAAGGCCGCCCGCGCGGGGCCCCTGCAGCGCCGCGCGCCCAAGGGCGCGGCCTGCAGGCCCGCGCGGCGCAAGGCCGCCCGCGCGGGGCCCCTGCAGCGCCGCGCGCCCAAGGGCGCGGCCTGCAGGCCCGCGCGGCGCAGGGCCGCCCGCGCGGGGCCCCAGCAGGGCCGCGCGCCCAAGGGCGCGGCCTGCAGGCCCGCGCGGCACAAGGCCGCCCGCCGCGGGGCCCCTGAAGGCGCCGCGCGCCCAAGGGCGCGGCCTGCAGGCCCGCGCGGCGCAGGGCCGCCCGCGCGGGGCCCCCGCAGGGCCGCGCGCCCACGGTGCGCGGCCCGCGGGCCCGCGCGGCACAGGGCCGCCGCGCGGGGCCCCCCGCAGGGCCGCGCGCCCACGGCGCGGCCCGCAGGCCCGCGCGGCGCAGGGGCCGCCCGCGCGGGGCCCCTGCAGGGCCGCGCGCCCAAGGGCGCGGCCTGCAGGCCCGCGCGGCACAAGGCCAGCCGCGCGGGGCCCCTGCAGCGCCGCGCGCCCAAGGGCGCGGCCTGCAGGCCCGCGCGGCGCAGGGCCGCCCGCGCGGGGCCCCCGCAGGGCCGCGCGCCCACGGGCGCGGCCCGCGGGCCCGCGCGGCACAGGGCCGCCCGCGCGGGGCCCCCTGCGGGCCGCGCCCGTGGGCGCGCGGCCCTGCAGGGGGCCCCGCGCGGGCGGCCCTGCGCCGCGCGGGCCTGCGGGCCGCGCCCGTGGGCGCGCGGCCCTGCAGGGGGCCCCGCGCGGGCGGGCCCTGTGCCGCGCGGGCCCGCGGGCCGCGCCCGTGGGCGCGCGGCCCTGCGGGGGCCCCGCGCGGGCGGCCCTGCGCCGCGCGGGCCTGCAGGCCGCGCCCTTGGGCGCGCGGCGCTGCAGGGGCCCCGCGCGGGCGGCCTTGTGCCGCGCGGGCCTGCAGGCCGCGCCCTTGGGCGCGCGGCCCTGCAGGGGCCCCGCGCGGGCGGCCCTGCGCCGCGCGGGCCTGCGGGCCGCGCCCGTGGGCGCGCGGCCCTGCGGGGGGGCCCCGCGCGGGCGGCCCTGTGCCACGCGGGCCCGCGGGCCGCGCCCGTGGGCGCGCGTCCCTGCGGGGGCCCCGCGCGGGCGGCCCTGCGCCGCGCGGGCCTGCAGGCCGCGCCCTTGGGCGCGTGGCGCTGCAGGGGCCCCGCGCGGGCGGCCTTGTGCCGCGCGGCCTGCAGGCCGCGCCCTTGGGCGCGCGGCCCTGCAGGGGCCCCGCGCGGGCGGCCCTGCGCCGCGCGGGCCTGCAGGCCGCGCCCTTGGGCGCGCGGCGCTGCAGGGGCCTCCGCGCGGCGGCCTTGCGCCGCGCGGGCCTGCAGGCCGCGCCCGTGGGCGCGCGGCCTGCAGGGGCCCCGCCGGGCGCCCTGTGCCGCGCGGGCCTGCAGGCCGCGCCCGTGGGCGCGCGGCCCTGCAGGGGCCCCGCGCGGGCGGCCTTGTGCCGCGCGGGCCTGCATGCTGCGCCCGGTGGGCGCGCGGCCCTGCAGGGGCCCCCGCGCGGGCGGCCTTGTGCCGCGCGGGCTTGCAGGCCGCGCCCGGTGGGCGCGCGGCCCTGCAGGGGCCCCGCGCGGGCGGCCTTGTGCCGCGCGGGCCTGCATGCTGCGCCCGTGTGCGCGCGGCCCTTGCAGGGGCCCCGCGCGGGCGGCCTTGTGCCGCGCGGGCTTGCTGGGCGCCGCGCGTGCGGCTGGGCCAGCGCCGCGCGGCTGGGGTTTGGGGGCCGTGCAGCTGCGCCGCATTGGCCGCGCATGGCTGCGACTCGGCGACGCGCCGCGGCGTGTGTGCGCGATGGTTTTCCGCGCAACGCGCGGCGTTTCTCGTCGCCGGATGGGTTTCTTTCGCCTTTGTGAGCGCGGTTTTAGCCGCATGTTTTCTGATCCCGGTCCCTCTTCTTATCTCGCAGTTGTGGCATAGTGTTAGCTTCTCACGTGGCCAGGGGCGCGTGTTTTGCCGCGTGGAGCTGCGGGATCGCATCGGGACCTCCGTTTGGCGCACGGTTTTCGCGGATGGATCGCAGGTGGGTTGGTTTCTCCCAAGGAACTACGGATTGCCTTTTATGCTTCCGAATGCAAAGGTATCGTATCCTTACTATCAGGTATTTGCGGAACAGTCGTGCAAGTCGAGGGTTGTCGTTTCCGACTTGGACACGAGTGTTAGTCGCATCGTTAGAGCATACGAGTTGTACTGGCAGAGTTACCAGATGGGTATAGATCACTGGCTGAGTTACCAGATGAGTAGATACCACTGGCAGAGTTACCAGATGGGTATAAATCACTGGCTGAGTTACCAGATGAGTAGATACCACTGGCAGAGTTACCAGATGGGTATAAATCACTGGCTGAGTTACCAGATGAGTAGATACCACTGGCAGAGTTACCAGAGGGGTATAGATCACTGGCTGAGTTACCAGATGAGTAGATACCACTGGCAGAGTTACCAGAGGGGTATAGATCACTGGCTGAGTTACCAGATGAGTAGATACCACTGGCAGAGTTACCAGAGGGGTATAGATCACTGGCTGAGTTACCAGATGAGTAGATACCACTGGCAGAGTTACCAGATGGGTATAAATCACTGGCTGAGTTACCAGATGTGTAGATATCACTGGCTGAGTTACCAGATAGATAGTTATGCCCTGGCCGAGTCACCAGGTGGTTACTAGAAGGGATTGAGGTGGCCTTCTAGTGTCTTGTAGAGTTCTAGCAGTCCCAGTGCGGGGGCGGAAACTATGGGCGCCTAAGCCTACAGCATGTTCTTGTTTGATAAGGGCTGTAGGGGGCGCAGACGTTCGTAGTTTCCAGGCCTCCCGTGAGAGAGACTGAGAACTTACTTCCAGCATTGCATTGAGACATGTAGCGATAGATTCATTTCCAGTTATCTATCTATCTATCTATCTATCTATCTATCTATTTGTGTTTTTGTCTCCAGCAGACTGAGTGGGTGTACCGTGGGGTTAGCTTTGGTGCCCACTGAGATCTGACTGTTGCAGTAGATCTCACACCCGCTGTGATGACAGGTGTTCCTGAGGCGACCGTTCCAGGTTTGGCTCATTCGGAGCTTTCTGACCGAGGTATGCGCGTGGCTGGCTAGCTCCTACCCGAGTCGGTGGTGTCGGTGTAGTGTCTCTTGTACTTTTCAGTTTCCACTTTTGTACTTATGTTGGGGGTGCTAGTGGACTGGTGTACTTGGACTTTTCACCGCTTAGTGTTTCAGCTTCCTTTCAGCTCTGATACTTGTTAGCTATAGATCTCTTTTGCAGGTTAGACGCTTCGTCTGTACGGCAGTTTCCGTACAGACGGCGGATCTGTTGGCGAGCCCGGGTCGCAGTTCGACCCCCGGGGCGTGACATAGTCGTCAACTCAGGGGAAACACATCTGGGAACTCGCGGACAACAGGAATATCCTCGAGTCCCAGTGCCGCCGTAGGCACCTCCACAATCGTCACTAAGGAAAGCGGTTGCAGCCTCTACTAATCATCCGCCTAGCCCTCGCCGAAGGAAACAGTCATCGCAAGAAGGTGCTCTGGCAGCCTCTGAAAACGAACTCCTCCTGTCCAGGCTCGCGGAGGGTCACCGTCCTCTCTCTGCAGTCTATAATAGCATAGTACCTCGACAACCAATCCATACCTAGCACGACGTCGAAATCCTGGAGCTGCCGCAAGACAAGCAGTCTGCCGGCAAAATCCAGGATCCCAACTGCACAGGGAAAAACCATACAATACTCGCCTCGACATGCAAGACATGATCTGGTATCTGAACCTCTAATGCATGCGATAAAGAAACTACCTCTATACCATGTAGGGATGCAAATGCTCTACTGATAAATGAATGCGATGCACCGGTATCAAAGAGAGTACGAGTACGGAAATGCAGAAATCAAAATAATACCTGCGACGACATGCTCTGAGCCGGTAGCATTCCTATACCTGAGCGGCATAGACTCGAACGCTCGGGCCGGGGGATGTCGCTCTGGCTGTCGCGAGGACGATGAAGCAAAATAGGGCCTACGGAGGCCGCCGAAGGTCCTGATGATGACGAGGAACAAGGATTGCAGAAGCTGAGGAAGGAGCTGGATAAACCTGCCCGGGGCTACACGCCCCTCGCGAAGTGACCGGTCTGCCCGCAACGAAGCAGCGGGCCTGACTCTGCGGGCACAGGGTCGGGTGGGGTGGGTTTCCTCCACACATGATACAACACGGTTCCGGGGCGCGGCTGCAGCGAAGCTGCTGCTGTTGCGGAAGACTGCTGCTGTCGAGTGTGGTCGACGCTTTGTGTTGCTGCTGAGACTGACGAGATGGCCCCAGATCTCTGCCGCCCCTGTTACCCCCGTCCCTGAGAGTGAAACGGGGAGGTCTCGGGGGTCCCTGCTAACGACTGCCCCTCCTCAACAGCGCCGGGCGCTTTGACCCAGGAGTCACTACGGGGGCTGGAGCCACCTGTGCATCACTTGACCTCACCACTCTCCCACAGTAAAGGCCGCTCCATCGAGGCCTCCAAGGGTCTGGTAATCTGCGTGGGCGAGCCGGACCAACTGATAAATGGCCCGACGCAACTCTCTCGATTTACATTAGATTCCGGGGGTTCATTCTCTGGCCCCACGGGGGGCATTAAAGCAACAGCCGATTGAAATCGGCTAGTCAGTGTACGGGCCTATTCCCGGCGGGAGATTCTCAGCTGCTCCTCCAAACTCGTAGAACACTCTCAAGGAAAGAAGAGGCCCCAGAAGATACCGCGAAACTCTGCCATGAGATAAACTGGGTTCCCATGCGGACCTGCGCGGGTCGGTACACGCCGACACCATGCCTCGGCGTTGCTCTCCAGAAAACGAGTATGCCAAACAGAACTCGAAACCTCCTCATCAATAAAAAAGGCTCTCGAAATGGCCGCTCCATGGCCGTACCCAAGACTCAGCCGCCCCGGCTCAGCATCATACCCGAAAAGCGGGTGGATCAA
>JAQNDB010005581.1:0-19063 GCA_029204045.2 Tillandsia leiboldiana | reverse complement strand
CCGTTATTGTAATGTGAGATGCAGTGGTAATCTCAAGCTCATTGGTAATCTCTTGTTGTTCCTTCAAAATTTGTTCTTGCTTAATGTCAGATAGTAGCTGCTTGTTCCTTGATAATCGAGTCATTGATGCTCATCATCTGTGCTGGGTGATGTGTCGAGATGGTGATGGTTAGTGTTTTACTGTGCTTCGTTCAAGATGCAGAACTGGAGTGAAATGCGGCAAATTATGGAGGGATTTGACCTGGTCGACTCATCTATCAGCTCAGACATTGATGATAAGTTGTTGAAAGTAATGTCAACCTGAAATTTCTTTAAAATCCTCATATAATCAGGGACATGGAATTCTCTCAGTGGGATGAGGAGTAACATATCGCGCCATTCTATCCAGATAATGTCGGAATGTTGATATTTCAATGCGTGCCTCTGATGGATGTCCTATAAGATACAAAAACAAACAACCGGTCCCATCTCACAACCTTTGTCGGCATAATTTTGGAAGTATTATTGAACATGTGATGAAGTTTAAGAAAGCTATATTCAAGACGAAGTTCTTTAGAAGAACAGATTTTTCGGTTGATTGTGTTCCCTCGGAGACAAAATTCCCTCTACCTTTTCGCCATATGTGTTGTCAAATTTACACCCTTCAAGTAGTGAATCTGGCTTGCTAGCTTCATTCCAACAACATCGTCATCAAGTCTGGAGTAATCCTTAACCTTGTGACTTGATATCCGTGGTAGAACTAACATAGGACCGTTCTCAGACTTCGAAGATGCCGTGGCAGTTAGTAATAGAATGTCACACAAGATGCAAACATGTAGCCAAGAGTGTTTTGGGAAACGACATACTTGATAAGGTTGGTTGTCAATCAGAAGACCAAATCTGGGGAGTGCCTTGCAAGCCCTCAATGTTAACATGCCTTTCACCATGCATCGCGAGTGCAAAGGTCGAAGACGATCAGTGTACCGAATATCTTCCAAGCCGATGGGGGGAGTCAGGAGCTAGTCGGGTGTCAACATTATTGTCCTGTCGTAGCCCACGGGTCTAGTATTCCTTTCTTTTCAAGGAGTGGTTGGTGCGCACTAATGCTTTTCCTGGTACTTTAGTTGCCTTTTCTTTTGATTTAACAGTACGCTTTCTCCTTGAACCATCAGACGGTTCTTGTTCATACATTGATCATCATCATTCGTCAATGCGCCCAGTCAATCTCATGACATCTACCTCTGTGTCACTGACCTCGACAAATTCAATTTTTGTGGAGGTTCTGGCTCTCTTCAGTTTATTTCTTGGCGAGTGTGTACCCATTGAGACCAGGAGAAGGATTAACCAAGAGAGTGCCATTATCAAAGTGCTTGAGTTAAGAAGGTGTCCTGTGAAAACCAACTCAAGAACACAAAAATTCTTAGTTTTCAAAAATTGAAAAAATTGTATCCAAAGAATCATTATCATGTAGAGAGACTAAGAATCAAATTAGTTTTGCAAAAGGACTTTTAAAAATAGATCAATTGCATGATTTTCGAAAATCCTTATTATATGCCCTAAAACCGAAATTTTAGAAATCGAGCCTAAAAATCCGTTAATCAGGAGAATACCTAGCATATAATCAAAACTAATCTACCCAGAGTTCTTATTTCAAAAGAAATTTGATCAAAAACCATCCACAAAAAAAGTTGATCCAAGAAATTCATCACGTTGAGGAGGAAAAGAGAAAAACGGTGAAAAACCGAGATTTTGATCAATAAAACTTACTTGGAGTTGAAGAACTTGAGTTTGAAAGCTTCCAGGAAGGATGAAATCTAGAGAGAGAGGCTCTGGAAACTTTGGAACAAAAGATTGGAGTAAAAGAAATCAAAAACCCTTTCGTTCCTTATAAACCTAGCCGCGATCCGGATCAGTTCATAACTGCGATCCGGATCGGCTACCCGCAGTGAGAAACTGCGTTCGGGATCCGGATCGGCAGGTACAATCCGGATCGTCAGCCCGCAGAAGAATTCTGCGTTCGGGATCCGGATCATCTTGCCCGATCCGGATCGGCCCCAACTTTTTCTTTAGAAATTTCAGAGAAATTCAAGAAAAACCAGAAAAAGATTGTAAGCACAAATGTGTATCATTTAAACAAAAAATCATCGTTTCATACAACAAGAATTAGATTATGCCAAATCTATCAATAATATCCAAAAATGAAACGAAAATTTACAAAAATTAAATCCCTTAAAGTTGAACACCTTCAATCACATCTAACTTGATCTTATGAGTAATGCCTTTATCAAATCATCAATTCAGTAAAGAAAATGAAATACAAAGATCAATAGATGTTGAAATCCCAAATATAGTAGATAATATATCTAGACAATCTGTTGAAGAGAGTGGCTCTTTGAGCATCTTTCATTAAAAACCCACCTTATACCAACCTTGAAATTTGACAGAGTCAAGTATTTCAACAGCATTTTACTTAATCAAAAATTTGAAAAACCATGCTTGGTATACATGTGGTAGCTGCTGTACAGGTCCTGGCGGCGGCGAGGGTGATGGCTGTGATAGAGGGCGGGAAGAGGACCGCGATAGTGAAGAAAAATACACGAGTAAAAAAAATAAAAAAAAAATAAAAAATATTTTATTCCTACAAAATGGTCAAGAACCAAAGAAAAAGAAAGAAGATGATGAAGTTGCACTCTTTCAGAATAATTTTGCACTGTTTTAGACTAAAGTTGTACTTTTTGAGGTAAAATTTGTACTATTTGAGATGAGATTTACACGCTTCAACAGAAATTGACTATTTGGGCGAAAGTTACACTATTTTCCTCCCTCCTCCTGCTCATTCCTTTTTGCTTCCTCATGCTTTTTTTACGCTCATATGGGTCCGGCGACGCGCGGTAGAGGTGGAGGAGAGTGCGACAACGCCGGAGAAGAGGGTGATAGAGGTGGAGGTGGCTTGCCTTGCCTCTGCCTTTGTGGGGGGGGGGGGGGGGGGTGCGTGAATGCGAGCGAGGATCCCCGCCTCGCCTCTTCTGCACCACACGTGTCGATGGGGGCAGAGGCGAGGCGGGGGTGCGCGAGGGAAGATAGCAAAAGTAGGCCACTAGAGAAGAAGGACACAAAATGATAGAGTTGCACTATTAAAATAAAGTTACAAATTTCAAAAGAATTTTACACTATTTTAGATGAAAGTTATACTATTTAAGACAAAATTTGTACTTTTTAAAATAAGAGTGACACTCTTTGTCAAAAATACACTCTTTGGGCGAAAGTGCACTATTTCTCCTCCCCACCCTCCCTCTTCTTTTTCCCTTCCTCTTTGCTTCCTCGTGCTTCTTCTGCGCCCATCTGGAGCTAGCGACGCTCGCGATGGAGGTGGAGGAGAGCGCAGTGACACTGAAAAAGAGGTCGACGGAGTTGGAGGCGAGTCGCCCTGCCTCTGCCATGCGGGGTGCAGGCGTGGCGGGTGAGAACCCCTCGCCTTGCCTTCTTTGAGCCCGCACGCGCAGAGGGGAGGGGCGAGGCGCGTCGTTGTCGCCTCGCCTCCACCGAAGCGCACGGGGGCGATAGAGGCGATGCGGGAGTCCTCGCCCGCGCCGCTGTCACGCCTCGGAGTAAACCAAAACCCGTGCTCGTCTACAGATCGCCGTGCACGCAAAATTTTTCACGTACACGAAACGCTATAAACCTGCTCAAGTATAAGAGAAGTATACAAATGAGCAAAAGAACAGAGCTAAAAATTAAAACCATCTCAGACTGAAACTGTATAAATAAAAACATAAATACATCATCATCTCCTAGAGTCCAAAAAATACAACAAGCTAGTGAAAGCCGGACCAAAAATAATAAATATACATAAGTCTGAAAAAAAGGTACAATATCAGGTCCATCTCTATCTCTCTCAAGTGGTAGGAGATCTAACTAATCGGCGATCCCCTTACTTCGATTCGCTCGTGACGGTCCAGTAGCTGCCGCAGAAGACTATGAAAAAAAAGTGAGCAACCACGAGTGTGAGAAACTACAAAAAGCCAGTAGTCCTCAGTGGATATATCATCAAACTCCGACCTACCCACCAAGTTATAGAGGCAAGAATAAAGTGAAGCGGTAAAGCAGGAAGGTAAAGCTGCTGATAGAAGAAAACTACCACTACTAGCCTCTATGCTATAAAAAATAATAAATGGTGTATGCATGCATCACTAAAAGATAACTGTTGAGATATAATCCAATCTAATCGACCGGCAAAAACCCGGTCCCGCCTGCGCTCGCATCACAATCGGTCACACTAACAACCGTGTATTGCAACGCGGAATCATACTCAAGTATCAATCTAACCGACGGTACAAAATTCGGTCCCGCCTGCGCTCGCATCACAATCGGTCACACTAACAGTTGTATATCGCCGATGTTGTCACACCCCGAGATCGCCAATTTGGACATTCGGGCACGCTAACAGACCCGCCAATCGGGCATGACTCTCTATACCGAAAGAACGGTCACATCCATAGAAATACAAGCAGTGTATGCGGAAGGAAATATCAGAGTAATAAAAACCGCAAATAAATAAAACTTTCATTCATTAAACAACCAGTTTAAACTAGCAAATGAAGCAACCATATGAGTGAACTATAATATAGAATTTATTACATTTTCTCACTCAACTTGCATTTGAACAAATATTACAATTTACATCATTTTCCTCACAATACAAAGTTCACTCAAAATACAAAGGTGACAACTGTTAGACCCTCTAGGTCTCTATGCTGGTGTGCCCATACTGTGATGATTCGGATCTCCGCGGAGGTTCTGCGGTGTGATCAGCGGCTCTGGAAGCCTATGTTGTGTGATGGAGGTGTTTGTGCGTGAATCGGACCCAAGAAGTGGACTCGGCGAAAAAAATTGGATCAAGTTTGCCTATCCGGATGCCTTCGTCGAAATTTAGAAGTGGATTCCTGCAAAACGGACATCGAATTTGGATTCAGCGCGTGAAAATAATGAAAATCGGTATTTGGATGTATTTTCGGGACCCGAACGTCCTAAAACGGACATCGAGCATTTTTACTGTAGCTCGGGCAGCTCGCGCAGGCTGGGTAGCGCCGGCGGCTGCGGGCAGGAGCCGGAGAGTGGCGGGGCGGCCGCGGGCAGGCGCGAGGACCGCGGGCAGGTGCGGGGCAATCATGGCTGTGGCGCGGGCAGGCCGCGTTCCACGGCCCTTGGCGCGTGCACCAGGACCAGCGAGCGGGCACGCCAGCCACGTGGCCAGCTGGGATTGGCCGGGTGTCACGCCCCCGGGGGTTTTGAGTCTATCAAAGCGGAAATTCGTGTGTATCTTTTTTTTTTCTTAACAAGGTACATTAAACCTCATCCCCGGTGCGTGCCAGACCGCCACATACACAAAATTCTCCCTGTCCGCGGACAGAGTCTCCTTTGTATATGCACGGCGTCTCATTTACAACAACATACATCAACCACCAACCATCAACCATACAATAGACATTCAACATCAAGCGGAATATTAAAGCGGCATCAATGTTTAGAAAGGATAAAGCCAGCAATTGCAAAACCCGTGCCCACACGGCACTTCGTTTTGAGAAAACCTTTTCGAAGTCATTTGGTTTATCATGAAAACATGCCGCATAAGAAAACATCACCAAAAGAACCAAACTATAAAAGTACAACTCATCCACAGTGCCAAGTAATACATGTCCACGAATATTACTACTCACAAGCAAATTAACTAAAATGCGTAAGAGAGATGAGATAATGATAATAACCAAGCGTTCTGACTACGGCCCTCGCGACGCAGTCTCAACAATCTCCCGGCTAACGCCCCTCGTAGCGCCTGTCACGGAGTGGGTAATGTCAGTGACAAACAAAGTAGATGTCTAACAACAATAAGGAATAAGGAGCAAACCGGAAACACCGTAACCATTTCGCTAAAACCCTGCACATATTAAGCTGGGCCCCAACCCCAGATTTATCAATTTAATTGGGCACCAACCCCAGAATATTTATCGGAGAGACCAAAGTCTCCCCTCGTGCGCAAGCACTACTTTGATGCATTTAACCCCTTCCACGGTGCTGGTGTGCTATTCCCAGCGGGCGCGAAGGGGTCCTCACGGCTCCCACCCCTTTGTGAGGAACACGGGTCATACAAGACCACTCTTCCGGAAAAGTACACCCATGCGGAGGCAATCCGCCTGTGTACGTGCAGCATCCCAAAACGGATTTGCCGAGATCGGCGTGTCATGAACATTGCGACCGCAGCCGCTTCAATTGTTAGATAATAACACAATTATGCGAAAGGTTAAACTGTCCATCTACTTTGTTAGATAAATTGAGAGCACTTTAATGACGATAGATGCACTTACTGCACTGGTTGTATTTACAGCAACCGTACCCACCTATTTGGAGAGAGATCGGAACACCGAATCTTTCGCGCACCCCCGCTGCGCGTCTGGACCTAAAGAAAGTCCGCAAGGATAACTATAGTCAAAAGCGTGTACTTACATCCGAAAACACAAGACCCAATTTACTCTTTTTGACGGAAAAGTCCAACATTGTCCGGTTGACGAAACGGAATTCCCGAGCCGCCGTCGCCGTCTGCCGGAGCCCCGCGCGGTTCAGAACCGCGCGGCGTATCTCCGCGGACGATGCCCTCGCGGCGCGGTGCCCCGCGCGGGTTGCCCGTGCGACGGCCGCACGGTGCCCGCGCGGGTGCGGCCCGGCACGGCGCCCGCGCGGTTGCGGGTCCGTGCGGGTGCCGCCCGCGCGGCAGCCGCGCGGCGCCCGCGCGGTGCCCGCACGGGTGCGGGCCCGCGCGGGTGCCTCCCGCGCGGCAGCCGTGCGGCGCCCGCGCGGTGCCCGCATGGATGCGGGCCCGCGCGGGGGCCGCCCGCGCGGCAGCCGCACGGCGCCCGCGCGGTGCCCGCAGGTTGCGGGCCCGCGCGGGTGCCTCCCGCGCGGCAGCCGTGCGGCGCCCGCGCGGTGCCCGCATGGATGCGGGCCCGCGCGGGGGCCGCCCGCGCGGCAGCCGCACGGCGCCCGCGCGGTGCCCGCAAGATTGCGGGCCCGCGCGGGTGCCTCCCGCGCGGCCGCGCGGCGTCCGCGCGGTACCCGCACGGTTGCGGGTCCGCGCGGTGGCCGCGCGGCGCCCGTGCGGTGCCGTCCGTGACCCTCCTCCGCGCGATGCCCTAGCGGCACCGCGCGCCTCCGCCGTCCGTTCCGCGCCTTTTCAAGGAGACGATGTCGGCGACGGTGACGGATACGACGGAGAAAACAAGAAACCAAGAACTCAACGAAAGAGACAACGAACAAAATCCCAAATAATTTAAATAAATTATTTTACTAACCGAAGATCGACGGAAAGGTTGTCCGGTCGCGTTCTTGTCTTCGGTTCGGCGTCCGGGAAGATCGGGCTCCTTCTCTTTCTCCTTTCCCTTTCTTCCGGCTAGGGTTCCGTCTTTTCCTTTTTTTTTTCTCTCCGATTAGGGTTTTTATTTTCTTTTCTTTTCCTTTCCGATAATCGGGATCCCTTATATAGTCGTACTTTACCTTTAATTAATTCCTCTTTAATTCGTACGTAAGAGAATTAATTAATTTTCCGTCTGGGATAATTAATTAACTAATTAATTATCCCCCACGAGATAAACCACCTTATCTCTAACGGGTGCAAGATATTTAGCACGGATTCCGATGCACGACTAATTACCGTATCACTTTGAATCCCGTTCAGGGGGTCCCGATATCGGATTTCAGATCCGATCGCGCCGTCGGCTTTCTTTTTCCGCGCACAATCGCGGAAAAATACTAGCGTCCCACAATGGCCAACTTCAAGAATTGAATAATTCTATTTCACTTAAAGGCTTAAATGACTACACGTAAGTCAAAAATACCCCGAAAGGCCGGATCACTACACCACTCACACTTTATAAAAAGTTTCGTCCCGAAACTTAAATACAAACCCCACTAATCAATTCGGGAAAACATTCCCTCATCTTCGATTCCAGTTCCCACGTCGCCTCGCGCTCTTCGTGGTTGCTCCACTGGACCTTCACATAGGGGATAGTTCGATTGCGCAACTTCTTGTCCTCTCTTGCCAAAATCCGCACCGGCGTCTCCTCGACGCTTAAATCCTCTCGCAACTCGATGGTGGAGGCATCCAAGGCATGAGAGGGGTCAGCTAAGTATTTCCGGAGCATTGAGACATGGAATACGTTATGGACTCGTTCGAGATTCGGCGGCAGGGCTAATCGGTACGCCACCGGTCCTACGCGTTCTAGGATCTCGAACGGTCCTACGTACCTCGGGCTTAACTTTCCCTTTATGCCGAAGCGTCGGTTCCCCTTGGAGGGCGAAACTCGGAGTAACGCGTGCTCACCCACCATGAACTCTAAGTCTCGACGTCTGTTGTCCGCGTAGCTTTTCTGTCTGCTCTGGGCGGTTAGTAGCCTTTGTCTAATCAATCGCACTTTTGCTTCGGTCTCCTCCACCAAATCTGGGCCCAGAAACTTACGCTCACCCAGGTCGTCCCAGCATATTGGAGACCGACAGCGGCGCCCGTACAGGGCCTCGTATGGTGCCATCTGAATGCTGGCCTGGTAACTGTTATTGTAGGCAAATTCCACTAGGGGCAAGCACCGTGCCCATCCTTCGCCCAGGTCTAAAACGCATGCCCGAAGCATGTCCTCCACAATTTGTATCACCCGCTCTGATTGTCCATCGGTCTGCGGGTGAAAAGCCGTACTGAAGTGCAACTTGGTTCCCATTGCTCGCTGCAGGCTCTGCCAAAAGTTTGACACAAATCGCGTGTCCCTGTCCGACGTGATGGACGTCGGCACCCCATGCAGCCTTACTATCTCGTTGATGTAGGTTTGCGCCAGTCGTTCCCGCGCCCACGTCGTGTGTATGGGCAGAAAGTGGGCCGATTTCGTCAGACGGTCCACGATTACCCATATTGCATCGTGTCCCTGTGACGATCTCGGGAACCCGGTCACAAAATCCATGGTAATCATGTCCCACTTCCACACGGGCACCGGTAAGGGTTGCAATTTTCCTGCTGGACGCTGGTGCTCGGCCTTCACTCGTTGGCACACCAGGCAGTGTGCCACAAATCGAGTCACGTCTCCCTTCATTTTGGGCCACCAGAAGGTCTGTTTGACGTCCTTGTACATCTTCGTTCCCCGGGATGCGCTGTATATGGAGCTGTATGCGCCTCCCGCAGGATTTCCTCTTTGAGTTCCGGTAGATCCGGCACGCAGATTCGTCCCCGAAATCGTATCGTGCCGTCGGAGTTTACTGTGAAATCACCTTCTGGGTCGGCAGTTACTCTACCTCGCACCAGCTGGAGTTGGTCATCAGTCGACTGCCCCTCGAGAATTCTGTCAAGCAGGGTAGGTCTGACCACCAGTGTCAGAAGTCGTTCGACTGTACCCGCTGGTACTACTTCTAGTCTTAATCGCGAAAATTCCGCAATCAGACTATCTTGCTGGGTGATGGCACTTACCCCTGCCTTCTCGGCCTGCCCTTACGGCTCAGGGCGTCGGCCACCACGTTTGCCTTTCCCGGGTGGTAGTGGATCGTTAAATCGTAATCCTTCAATAGCTCGAGCCACCGTCTTTGTCGCAAATTTAACTCCTTTTGGGTGAAAAGGTACTTAAGACTTTTATGATCTGAGTACACATTGCAGTGTGCCCCATACAGGTAGTGTCTCCAAAGCTTGAGGACGAACACAACCGCTGCGAGTTCCAAATCGTGCACGGGGTAGTTTCGCTCGTATTCTTTGAGCTGCCTTGACGCATAGGCTATAACCTTTCCCCGTTGCATGAGCACTCCACCCAGTCCGTTTCGCGACGCATCGCAATACACTTCATAATCCTCCCCTGGTTCGGCAGGGCGAGAATCGGAGCTCGCGTCAATCTATCCTTGAGCTCCTCGAAGCTCCTCTGACATTTGTCCGTCCAGATGAACTTTTCCCCTTTTTAGTCAAACGGTTTAAGGGGGTGGCTATCTTGGAGAAACCCTCCACGAAGCGCCGGTAGTACCCGGCTAATCCTAGAAAGCTTCGAACCTCCGTTACCGTCGTCGGTTGGGACCAGTCCGTCACCGAATCTATCTTCTTCGGATCGACTGCGACCCCAGCCGCCGAGATTACGTGCCCCAAGAAGCCAACCTCTCGGAGCCAAAACTCACACTTTTTGAGTTTGGCGTAGAGTTTCTGTTCCCGTAGGGTCTGGAGGACTGTGCGCAGATGTTCTTCATGTTCCTCGTCTGTACGGGAGTAGATGAGGATATCGTCGATGAAGACCACCACGAATAAATCCAGGAAGGGTTTGAATACCCTGTTCATCATGTCCATGAACACTGCCGGGGCATTCGTGAGCCCGAACGGCATTACTGTAAATTCGTAATGACCGTAGCGAGTCCGAAAAGCCGTTTTGGGGATGTCCTCCCCCTTGACCTGGACCTGATGATAGCCCGACTGCAGGTCAATCTTTGAAAACACCGTCGCCCCCTGTAGTTGGTCGAAGAGGTCGTCGATCCTTGGCAGGGGGTACTTGTTCTTAACGGTGACCTTATTTATCTCCCGGTAGTCGATGCACAACCGGAGACTTCCGTCCTTCTTTCTCACAAACAGGACGGGCGCGCCCCAGGGTGACGCGCTAGGTCTGATGAAGCCTTTATCCAAAAGGTCCTCCAACTGTGCCTTGAGTTCCTTCAACTCTGCGAAGGCCATCCTGTACGGTGCCTTGGTGATGGGTTTGGTGCCGGGAAGTAGTTCAATGGGAAAGTCGACTTCTCGTTCCGGCGGCGCTCCGGGGAGCTCTGCCGGAAATACGTCCAGAAATTCCCTTACCACGGGACCGCTGATCCTTATCGGGGAGCGGCTCTGAACTACCTATCGGCCCATTGGGTTCTCGGCTACAAGGCATAGGGTGGAGCCTATTTATTCCTTGCATGGCCCTTAACGGGCCCCGAGTACACAAGGTTCTCCTATGCTTCGAAGTAGCAAGTTGACTTCTCGTTCCGGCGCGGGGAGCTCTGCCGGAAATACGTCCAGAAATTCCTTACCACGGGACCGCTGATCCTTATCAGGGGAGCGGCTCTGAACTACCTATCGGCCCATTAGGTTCTCGGCTACAAGGCATAGGGTGGAGCCTATTTATTCCTTGCATGGCCCTTAACGGGCCCCGAGTACACAAGGTTCTCCTATGCTTCGAAGCTCGCCCGAGCACATCGGCCGGGGGAGGCTTCGCCTAAAACTTAAGGATTCTAGAGAGAGGGAGCGAGAGAGAGAGCGTCTAATAGGGGTAGCAGGCTAAGGTGTGACCGGTGCTCCTAATCTAAGAAGGAAAAGTGAACCAAAAGTTTACCTGCCGTCACTAGGTCTGGGACGTAGCGTCCTCCACTGAAGCGTCCCGGGAAGCCCGTCCACAGCCCCTGGGCCAGCGTCGTACGGCGTGCTGGGGAAGGGACTTGACGTCTGAGGAGTCTGCAGATTGCTGGTCGTCAGGCGAATCCTTTGACTGAACGGGGGCCGCGGCATTCTCTGGTCCTTCCTGCTGTGGTGGCGCGGCGGCGGCGGAAGTGGGCCTCTGAGGGCAGAAGGCACGGGAGTGGTCCGGTAAGCCGCACTGATTGCAGTAGTGGTACCTCCACGTACATTCTGCCACCGGGTGAGCTCCCTTGCAGATTACGCACGGTCCCTGAAGTGGTTTCGCGTCCCTTGCTGGTGTCGGTTCGTCCTTCCGCGCTTTCTCCGGTCGTCTTCCTCCTTGGCCCTCCGGGGCGGGGCCCCCTCGTGGAACGGGTGCAGCAGTCTTCCCCGTCCTCTCCGGTCGCGGTGCCGGAGGCCTGGTGGTGCCCGGTTTCCGTGGGCACTCGAAGCGTGCGTGTCCTGGCTTGCCACACCGGTAGCAGTGGTCGTGACTCCATGGACAGTCAGTTACCTGATGCGCCCCACTGCATATGGGACACGGCTTCCCCTGCGGTTTGGATCCTCCTCTCCTTACCTTTCCAAAGGTTCCCTCTGTCCTCGGACGTTTGAGTGCCGGGCCCTGCTGGAAAGGGTTCTCTGCCGGTCTGGGATAGGGATAACTCTGCCGAGCGCGTGTCTCGGCCAGTTCTTGCTCTGCCCGCTGGGCCAATATAACCGCTTCATTAAAAGTAGGGAATCCTGCCGGCGGCATTCCCCGATAGGCGCCGTTCCTGGCGTCTTGCCGGATGCGGTCGACACCCTCAAAATCCTGAGTCAGTATGCCTAGGCGCTCTGTGAGAGTTAGCATTTGCCCCGCTATGTCGCGTAGCTGGTTGCGGAGTATGCGGTTGGCTGCAGCTACGGAATCCATCCTGTCCATTGAGAATGGTTAGCACTCGGTGGCCGGATCCTGGCCGTTGTCTGCTGTAATACAAAGAAACCACGTTAACCCTAAGGTTATAACCCTAATACCCTGTCTTACGATTACACCTACATTACGTTCCCCTTTTTCCCGTACTCTCACGTACTACGCACCTATACCTTGGTTATCTCATGTCTAATTTGCTTGTGGTACCCTACACTGTGGATGTGGATCACGTCTACTATGGTTATGGTTGTTTTTCTCTGATACCATTTAATCTGTCACGCCCCCGGGGGTTTTTGAGTCTATCAAAGCGGAAATTCGTGTGTATCTTTTTTTTTTCTTAACAAGGTACATTAAACCTCATCCCCGGTGCGTGCCAGACCGCCACATACACAAAATTCTCCCTGTCCGCGGACAGAGTCTCCTTTGTATATGCACGGCGTCTCATTTACAACAACATACATCAACCACCAACCATCAACCATACAATAGACATTCAACATCAAGCGGAATATTAAAGCGGCATCAATGTTTAGAAAGGATAAAGCCAGCAATTGCAAAACCCGTGCCCACACGGCACTTCGTTTTGAGAAAACCTTTTCGAAGTCATTTGGTTTATCATGAAAACATGCCGCATAAGAAAACATCACCAAAAGAACCAAACTATAAAAGTACAACTCATCCACAGTGCCAAGTAATACATGTCCACGAATATTACTACTCACAAGCAAATTAACTAAAATGCGTAAGAGAGATGAGATAATGATAATAACCAAGTGTTCTGACTACGGCCCTCGCGACGCAGTCTCAACAATCTCCCGGCTAACGCCCCTCGTAGCGCCTGTCACGGAGTGGGTAATGTCAGTGACAAACAAAGTAGATGTCTAACAACAATAAGGAATAAGGAGCAAACCGGAAACACCGTAACCATTTCGCTAAAACCCTGCACATATTAAGCTGGGCCCCAACCCCAGATTTATCAATTTAATTGGGCACCAACCCCAGATTATTTATCGGAGAGACCAAAGTCTCCCCTCGTGCGCAACCACTACTTTGATGCATTTAACCCCTTCCACGGTGCTGGTGTGCTATTCCCAGCGGGCGCGAAGGGGTCCTCACGGCTCCCACCCCTTTGTGAGGAACACGGGTCATACAAGACCACTCTTCCGGAAAAGTACACCCATGCGGAGGCCAATCCGCCTGTGTACGTGCAGCATCCCAAACGGATTTGCCGAGATCGGCGTGTCATGAACATTGCGACCGCAGCCGCTTCAATTGTTAGATAATAACACAATTATGCGAAAGGTTAAACTGTCCATCTACTTTGTTAGATAAATTGAGAGCACTTTAATGACGATAGATGCACTTACTGCACTGGTTGTATTTACAGCAACCGTACCCACCTATTTGGAGAGAGATCGGAACACCCGAATCTTTCGCGCACCCCCGCTGCGCGTCTGGACCTAAAGAAAGTCCGCAAGGATAACTATAGTCAAAAGCGTGTACTTACATCCGAAAACACAAGACCCAATTTACTCTTTTGACGGAAAAGTCCAACATTGTCCGGTTGACGAAACGGAATTCCCGAGCCGCCGTCGCCGTCTGCCGGAGCCCGCGCGGTTCAGAACCGCGCGGCGTATCTCCGCGGACGATGCCCTCGCGGCGCGGTGCCCCGCGCGGGTTGCCCGTGCGACGGCCGCACGGTGCCCGCGCGGGTGCGGCCCGGCACGGCGCCCGCGCGGTTGCGGGTCCGTGCGGGTGCCGCCCGCGCGGCAGCCGCGCGGCGCCCGCGCGGTGCCCGCACGGGTGCGGGCCCGCGCGGGTGCCTCCCGCGCGGCAGCCGTGCGGCGCCCACGCGGTGCCCGCGGATGCGGGCCCGCGCGGGGGCCGCCCGCGCGGCAGCCGCACGGCGCCCGCGCGGTGCCCGCAAGGTTGCGGGCCCGCGCGGGTGCCTCCCCGCGCGGCAGCCGTGCGGCGCCCGCATGGATGCGCGCCCGCGCGGGGGCCGCCCGCGCGGCAGCCGCACGGCGCCCGCGCGGTGCCCGCAAGATTGCGGGCCCGCGCGGGTGCCTCCCGCGCGGCAGCCGCGCGGCGTCCGCGCGGTACCCGCACGGTTGCGGGTCCGCGCGGTGGCCTCGCGGTGCCCGTGCGGTGCCGTCCGAGACCCTCCTCCGCGCGATGCCCTAGCGGCACCGCGCGCCTCCGCCGTCCGTTCCGCGCCTTTTAAGGAGACGATGTCGGCGACGGTGACGGATACGACGGAGAAAACAAGAAACCAAGAACTCAACGAAAGAGACAACGAACAAAATCCCAAATAATTTAAATAAATTATTTTACTAACCGAAGATCGACAGAAAGGTTGTCCGGTCGCGTTCTTGTCTTCGGTTCGGCGTCCGGGAAGATCGGGCTCCTTCTCTTTCTCCTTTCCCTTTCTTCCGGCTAGGGTTCCGTCTTTTCCCTTTTTTTTCCTTCTCTCCGATTATGGTTTTTATTTTCTTTTCTTTTCCTTTCCGATAGTCGGGATCCCTTATATAGTAGTACTTTACCTTTAATTAATTCCTCTTTAATTCGTACGTAAGAGAATTAATTAATTTTCCGTCTCGGATAATTAATTAACTAATTAATTATCCCCCACGAGATAAACCACCTTATCTCTAACGGGTGCAAGATATTTAGCACGGATTCCGATGCATGACTAATTACCGTATCACTTTGAATCCCGTTCAGGGGGTTCCCGATATCGGATTTCAGATCCGATCGCACCGTCGGCTTTCTTTTTCCGCGCACAATCGCGGAAAAATACTAGTGTCCCACAATGGCCAACTTCAAGAATTGAATAATTCTATTTCACTTAAAGGCTTAAATGACTACACGCAAGTCAAAAATACCCCGAAAGGCCGGATCACTACACCGGGCCGCGCCAATCAGACCGCAATTGGCGGGGCGGCGCCACGTGGCGCCTTTTGATTGGCCGACAACGACCTGGAAGACTCGGCGCAAGGTGCGGTGCGTGTACCACAGCGTGGACCGCTCGGGCCACGTGGCGCGTTACCATTGGGGGGTGCCAGCCGCCGTGCGTGCGCGGGGCGCGCGGAGCATGGGGAGGCGGGATACGTGGCAGCATCCGGTTGATTCGGGCGCTGGGCGGGAGCGCGCGGATGGAGGCCACGTGTCTGGGCGCTGTGCGGGTCGGATCCGGGCGCCCGAAAGTGGCCTTGACCCGATTTGACTTCTTTTTTGGGATTTCGGCTATAAATAGCTCCTCTTGGGCTTCTTTTGAGGGATTTTTGGATCCGATTTTGAGGCCATTTTCAACAGAGATCTTCTTCATTGAGTCTTCTTCACTTTTTAGGGATTTGGTGGATTTTTGGAGATCGTTTCATATTTTTTCTCCCCGACTTCGTGAGCTTCGACGCTTATTCGATATCGATCTTTTTCGTCGACTCGTCGTCCGCGGGCTCCCTCGAGCTGAGTTCTTGAAGTTTTTTGCCGATTTTTACGGCAACGTTTCCACGAGAGGTAGGCCTTCGATTTTCGTGTTTACTATTTCTCTCCGTTTTGGGTTTTAATGGGGCTTTTCTGAGCTTCTTCTGATCCCCTTTTTCTGCGGCATTTTTCTGGATAGCGGAGGAGTGATCTTGTATTTTCTCGGCCTACGGGTGGCAGAATTTGGTGTTTAAGGACTCGATTTCTATCTACATTTCGTGAGGATCCCAAACATAATTTTCTTGGAATTTTTGGATGGCATCTCGCAAGAGGTATTTTGCTGTTTTGTGGACAGACTTGCGGCGGTGTTACTGTTTTGGGTGATTTGGACTTACCGCGGTGTTTGGCTTGTATCTCAGTGACCGGGAGGAGTTTTCAGGTGATTTCTGGTTTGTTGGAACCGTGGGAAACCTGAGAATCGCGCTCGTCCAGCTTCGGCTCTTTTGGAATCCGGACCGACGCGCGCTTCCAGGTGGGTTGGTTGATTTCCTCCAAAACTGCGGATTTCCCACTAATTCTAGTATTGTAGCTTTCAGGATGCTAGAATAGGTGCTAGTATTACTGTATCATGATGTTTATAGAGTTATTGGACTTTGACTAGCACCCCGACATATGATTGCATGTATTTAACCAGACTGCTAGAAAACTCTCATTTGGGCTAGGTTCTCTTATGTTATAGTTTCCACCCCTTGCATTCCTTTTTCCTGGACATAGAGCTTTTCCTCGCCCGGGTAGTGGGCCGAGTGGTCGGGATAGTGTGGGATGCATGTCGCACTCGTGCCTGGGGGCCAAGTGGAGTCTGGTAGCTAGGGCTAGTGTTGTGCTTATGTTGGGAACGTTTGGATAAACGGTGGTCCGGGTAGTCGGGTATTCTCCGATTTGCTATCGCCACTGAGTTTGTGGTCGTGGTATACTTGTGATATCAGGACCTTGAACCCAGAATATTTTTTGGACACTCATGATTTTAGTAAACAGTGTTTTTCCTTCCGAACTTTTAGGGGTCGCCGGAGCCTGTTCTTGTCTGATTGGGTGAAGGCATTAGCCCTTCGAGGTTCGAAAAATAAACTTGTTTTAACCGAGTTTCGCAAGAACTAAAATCTATAAAAGTTGGTTTTTCCAAAATAAAGACGGTTTTCTAAAAAGGGAGCTATTTTTATCCTCACGCCGAGAGGGTCTGAGTGGAAATGTTATTTAACAACAAAATTTATCTTTTCTTACAAGCTTCCTCAACTGAGAAGGTTTGAGCGCTCTGGGTTCTAAGGGCTGTTTTCGTTCTCGGGTCAAGAACCACGGGAGGCTATGCCTTAGTCTGTTCTTGTTTGATTGGGGTTGTAGGTATTAGTCCCTTGGGGTTTTCGGACCCTTCGTTTGGGGCTGTGGAGTATCTCCAGCCAGTGAGTTTTAGTGTGTTGAGTTGGATTCCTGTTTTTGGGAGCCGTTTAGGTTGACGGTGGTCCCGACTGTTGAGTACCTCCAGCCAGTGGTTTAGTGTTGTGAGTTGGACATTGTCGATCTAGGTGATTGTGGATTTGGACTATACCCTGCAGGAGCCAGATTGAGCTCGACAGAGATGCGCGAATACTTCCTCGGTAGGGTCGCGCCCCTCGAGTGCCGCTCTGGAGCTGGGCCTGTTACTTTGCTATCGCGACTTGTTGATGCCGTCCGTGTGGGACGCCTACGTTAATCCCGTCCTCTTATGGATGTGTGGTAGTAGGTGGGCGTAGGTTTGACTGGACCGTTTAGGCAGTGATTACGATTGGGTCGATTGAGCACATCGTGTTCGAGTGGTTGCATATCATCATCTGTTTTTCCCATTGAGCATGGTAGATAGAGGCTGATAGCTGTAGATTTTTTTCCAGCTTATCCCTTCTTTATTCAGTATTATGTTATCTTATGCCTCTAGTAGACTTAGTAGGCAGACCGTTGTTCTTGGAGACGGTACCCACTGAGAATTACTGTAGGATGTAGTTATCACACCCTCTGTCGGTGATAGTTTTGCAGAGGTTTACCCTTTTGTTCCTGCTCTAGCTGGCTTGACGGACCAAGGACAGGGAGTCACGAGATAGATCCATACTAGTGTAGTTTATTTTGGTGAGATAGATGTACTATCCCGGACTGTGGGATTTTACTGTACTATGAGGTATCTCTTGTTTTAGTTATCTACTTTTTTGGATTCATAAATATTATATAGGAGGATCTTTTATTGTACTATTCCTATGAATCAGATTTTGTATCACTTATATTTGGGAGATGGATTTTGTACTTATTTTCAGTGTACAGTGGTTTGGATTTTATTTATAGCTATTTATTTCCCGTTATGATATCTTTATAGCTATAGTATTATCTTTTGCAGGTTAGACGCTTCGTTTATGCGGGGCTTCCCGTATGGGCGGCGGATATGTTGACGAGCCCGGATCACAGTTTCGACCGCGGAGCGTGATAGATTAGAGTGGTATCAGAGCCTAGGATGTAGGTCATTATGGTCTTAGAAACCCTAGTCTTGTGGTTGAACCCTAGGATGACTACGTGAGAGTCGTGACTTGTAGCGAGAGTCCTAATTGAGTTTTTACCTCTCCCAAGTGACGGGATGAGTGATTTTACATGTTTATTCTCTTAAAGTGGTTATGTCAGCTACAGACGACATAATGCTTTAGAATGAATACATGTCGTAGACTTTCGCTTGATTGGGTCGAGTGTTTGTTGTGTCCTGATATTTGCTTTTGTTGCAGTGGGCTACGATGCCTCCGAGACGTCGTGCAGCGACGAGGGCACATCTTACATCAAATGAGGAGCCCGAGCAGTGGGAGACCGAGCAGATAGAGCAGAGAGAGATCTGCCAGTTGCGGGCCCATGTGGCATAGATGTCTGTGGCATCTAGGCATAGCCTCTCGTTGTTCTCGACCCAAAGAAAGAACAGCCCTTAGAACCCAGATCACTCGAACCCTCTCGGGTGAGGAGTTTACAGGAAAATGTGATATTTATTACTGAAAACCATTTTCACTCGAACCCCTTCGGGGTGAGGACTAAAAGTAGTTCATTTTTATAAACCATCTTGATTTGAGAAATCCATTTTAATGAATTTTATCTCTGTCACGCCCCGGAGGTTTAAATAAGCGGAAAAAACGTGTATCTTTTTTTTTTTTTTTTACAACTCCACTCTCCGGTACGTGCCAGACCGCCACACATACAAATTCGCCCCACACGGACAGAGCCTTCTTTGTATGTGCACGGCGTCACATTCGCGATTTGCACTTTAAACCACAACA
>JAQNDB010005580.1:0-19063 GCA_029204045.2 Tillandsia leiboldiana | reverse complement strand
GAGTTATCTTCTTACAATGGCAAGGGAAATTAATGCTATTTTTAATGCCTTATCTCAAACTGAATTCTCTCGCGTCTCGGCATGTGAGACTGCGAAAGAAATCTGGGATGTTCTCCAGGTTACACATGAGGGAACTAACCTCGTGAAGATTCAGAAACTGCAGAATGCTTACGAGCAAGTTGACTCCATCTTGATGGCAGAAAATGAATCTTTCACGGACTACTATACACGATTGCAAGACATCGTAAACTCATGTGCTAATCTGGGAGAGAAGATTCCAGAATTTAAGATTGTAAGAAAAATCTTAAGAACTCTTCCTGAACGATTTCGCCCAAAGGTTACTGCCATTGAAACTATTAAACACCCGGACGAAATACGTGTAGAAGAATTAGTTGGTTCATTACAAACTTATGAAATGACTTTTAATACTAACAATTCTTCTGGAAAAGCATCCACTTCTAAGTCTTCAGGTTATGCGTTGAAAACAACTAAGGAAGAAGACGCGGATACATCCTCCTCGGACGATGACGAGAACCTTTCTATGGAGGAATTTGAGAAGCAGCTCGCTCTCTTGACAAGGAAGTTTCGCCGCAACTTTCGAAGGGGTAATTCAAGCAAATCTCCATCCTTCGGAAAGTGGAACAAAGGCAAGGGTACTCCAAGTCACAAGTCAAGAAAGCAGGAAAACTTCTCAAAGGATAAGAAAAGTTCAGAAGGACAACTGCAATGCTTCAAATGTCGAGGCTACGGCCACATTGCAACGGAATGTCCTAACAAGTATCCGGCAAAGAAGAAGGCGTGCAAGTCGTCACTTGGGATGACAACTCAACGTCAATGAGTCGTCTTCAAGTGATGAAGAAAAGAGCTCCACCGCATTCCACGCGTCCACATCTTCACCATTCATGTGCTTAATGGCAAGTACATCCGAGTCGTTGTCCAACTCCACTGTTGAAAAGATTGCAACGGACAACGAATCGGATGATTCGGAAGGTGAAGATTTTGCTCTAGCCTACCACAGACTTTTGAGGGACTCAAGGAAAGTGGCTAAGCAAAACAAGAGTTTGAGAGGGAGATTGCATGATCTCGAAGAAGAAGCAAAAAGAGCGACTTCTCTCTCAAACGCTCTTGAAGTGGAAAGGGAAAACCTGATAAAAGAAAATGCTTCCCTTCAAGAGTCCAATGAGCAACTTGAGAAGGAACATACAAATCTGGTGGATAACGCGAATCACTTCTCAAAGCTCTACAACGAGGCTCGACAGGATAACCTGGAAATGACAAAGACCATTTTCCAACTCAAGAATGACTTACAGCGATTCTCTTCAGGAAGGAGTAAGTTGGATAGACTTCTTGGTCTTGGTCAATCAAATAGGTTCGGCCTCGGATACACTCAAACTGGAAACAGTCCAAGTTTGAGTGGGACAGTTTCTGTGCCTCAGTCGGTATCTCCTCCTCCGACACCGGAATTCAAGACAAACAACGACAACAAACCTACTTCATCCTCTTTGGGATCGTCAAGATATAAGGTATGTTTTCGTTGTGGTGTTTCAGGGCACATAAGAAGATATTGCAAGACGGGAGTCGAACGCTCATCTCAAGCACCTCTTGCATCAACTACCAAAAAGGCTCCTTTCCGGAAATCAAAGCAAAACTTTTCAAATGAAAAGAGACTTGGTAGTTCACCGCACAAGACGACTTCATCAAGGAGCAACAATCGTTTTAACAAGACGCTTTCACCTAGGCACAAAACTTCACGACCATTACAGACGCATTCCAAAAAGGTTTGGGTGCGCAAAGGTGAAATTTTCCCTTGTCTTGTTTCCAATATTTCCTTGCATGCATATGATAGCTCGTCTTGGTATCTGGATAGCGGGTGTTCCCGTCACATGACCGGTGACAAAAATAGTTTTCAAAATCTTGAGAAAATCTCCGGAGGACACGTTGTTTTCGGAGACGGTCGATCTTCCAAAATTGTTGGAAAAGGGACGGTAGCTATTCCAGATGGCCCGATTTTGAAAAATGTCTTATTTGTTGATGGCCTTAAGACTAACCTCATAAGCATAAGTCAACTTTGCGACAATGGTTTTTCAGTTAACTTTTCATCGGTTGAATGCGTTGTAACTGATAAGGACCATGTCTTCTTTCTAAAAGGGGTTAGATCTGAAAACAATTGTTATGTTGTTCCTAATAAATTTTCTGAGAATTGTAACTTAGCCGCTTTGAATAATGAAACTCTTTGGCATGAAAGGCTAGGTCACTTAAATTTTAAGGAACTTACTAGAATTTCAAACAAGGACGTGGTCAAGGGGATTCCAAAGCTTTTATTTAAACAAAATGTTGTGTGTGGTGGTTGCCAAAAGGGAAAACAGTCTAGGACTGCACACAAGAACTTGAACCACGTTGGTACAAAACGGCCCTTGGAACTTTTGCACATGGACTTAATGGGGCCGACCCGTCAACCATCCTTGGGAGGTAAATGGTACATCTTTTTATTGGTTGATGATTTCTCTCGGTTTTCATGGGTAGCATTTTTGAGAGAGAAAGCTGATACGTTTGACTCTTTTCATGAGATTTGCCATCGTATTATGATTGAAAAGAATGAAAAGATCATTCGTGTTAGAAGTGATAGGGGTGGAGAATTCATAAATTCAAAATTTATTGATTTTTGTACTTCAAATGGCATTAAACATGAATTCTCGGCACCCTATACACCTCAACAGAATGGTGTTGTTGAGCGCAAAAACAGGGTTGTTCAAGAGATGGCGCGTGTGATGCTTCATAGCCGGAAATTACCGCTACATTTTTGGGCTGAAGCTGTGAACACCGCTGTCTATGTCATTAACAGAGTGTATTTGCGCCCAGGAACCTTGAATACACCATATGAGCTGTGGTTTAGTAGAAAACCGGATATCAAGTACTTTCGTATCTTCGGGAGTCGATGTTACATCTTACGTGACCGTGAACATCTTGGAAAGTTCGACTCTCGAAGTGATGAAGGGATCTTTTTGGGTTATTCTACGAATAGCAGAGCATATCGAGTATTTAACATTGAATCTAAGACGATTGTAGAATCTATAAATGTTAAAGTAGATGAAGCTTCTCATTTTGAATCTGAAAAATCTACCCTCGATATCTCTCTAGATGATGATTCTCCTGCTAGTGCATCTTCTCATAATAATACTTCCAATATTAATGATGCTTCTAATGGTTCTTCTAGTTTATCTGATATGCAGGAATCATCTCGTGTACCTCCGAGTACTCCGTTTCAACAAACGCTACGAATCTCCAAGGATCATCCGGAATCGAACATCATTGGAGATCCACAAGAAGGAGTTAGAACTCGAAGGCAGTTGGTTTGCGGATTTGCTTGCTACGTATCTTTAATCGAACCAAAGACAATAGATGAAGCTCTTCAGGATGACTACTGGATTAAAGCAATGCAGGAAGAGCTCCATCAATTTGAGCGAAACAAAGTCTGGGAATTAACGAAGCCCCCAAAGCAACATAATGTGATAGGTACCAAATGGATCTTCAAGAACAAGAAAGATGAAGATGGTACTATCATCAGGAACAAGGCACGACTAGTTGCTCAAGGCTACTCTCAAGTAGAAGGTATAGACTTTGACGAAACTTTCGCCCCTGTAGCTAGACTCGAGTCCATTCGTATATTGTTTGCTATTGCTTGTCATTTTAAAATCAAATTATTTCAAATGGACGTCAAGAGCGCATTTCTAAATGGGTTTTTAAATGAGGAAGTTTATGTAGCTCAACCGAAAGGTTTTGTAGATCATAAACAACCTAACCATGTTTTTCGTTTGAAAAAGGCTCTTTACGGTCTGAAACAAGCACCGCGAGCATGGTACGAAAGGTTAACAAAGCACCTTTTGGAGAAGGGCTATACTCGAGGGGGAGCTGACAGGACTCTCTTTGTGAAGCATTATCAAAATAATTTCATTGTAGCACAAATCTATGTCGATGACATTGTATTTGGTGCAACAAAAGATAATGATGCTTCTAAATTCGCGGAGACCATGGAAAGCGAATTTGAGATGTCCATGATGGGCGAATTGTCTTATTTCCTTGGATTGCAAATTAAACAAAATGATGAAGGTATTCACTTGAGTCAATCCAAGTATGCACTGGAGTTGGTCAAAAAGTTTGATCTAGAAAATTGTAAAGTTTTTCCAACTCCAATGGGAACTAGCCACAAGGGACTTGGAAGTGAATCACATGGTGAGGGTGTAGACGAGAAACTGTATAGAAGTATGATTGGAAGTCTACTTTACCTCACGGCTAGTCGCCCGGATATATCCTTTAGTGTTGGGATTTGCGCGAGATATCAATCAGCACCAAAGGAGGTTCACCTGAAAGCGGTGAAACGGATCATCCGGTACATCAAAGGATCAATTAATTTCGGAATTTGGTATCCTATGGGAACAAGTCTGGACATTGTTGGATACTCAGATGCCGATTGGGCAGGATCAGTGGATGATCGGAAAAGCACGAGTGGTGCATGCTTCTATCTTGGCCATTGCCTTGTTGCATGGCACAGTAAAAAACAGAATTGCATAGCACTCTCGACTGCCGAAGCGGAATACATTTCAGCTGGAAGTTGCTCAACTCAACTCATTTGGATGAAAAGCGTATTGAGTGACTTCCGCATTTCAGCATCTTCGGTAACAATTCTTTGTAACAACACAAGTGCAATTAACATTTCTAAAAACCCTGTGTTGCACTCTAGAACAAAACATATTGAACTTAGATATCATTTTCTTAGAGAGCTAGTTGAATCAAATACTCTTCAACTTTCATATATTTCAACTGAGGATCAATTAGCTGACATTTTAACAAAACCTTTGGATCAAAAACGTTTTATTCATTTACGAAAAGCAATTGGGATGCTTTCCTTGAAATAATCTTCTTTTTGAAATCTTTGCTTAGGATAGGTTTTGTATTTGTTTTTGTTTTGTTCATTATCTATGTTTGTACATAGGACATTAATTGAGCATAGATCATAATTGACTTTAATTGCATCTGTTCACACATTTAGAAATTTATTATGCTTTTGCCATCATAATATTTCACTGTTGCAATGATCATTTATGTTAATTAAATCATCTTCTAAAGTGATCAAAGTCAATTTCTCTCTCTCAATGATCTCTTGGTATAGTCATTATCTTATTTGACTGTTTAGTCGAGTATGAAATCGAGATCAATTTTTGGTTGAATACTTTATATCTTAAATAATTGATAGCCAATTGAGGGGGAGTCAAAGATAATGTAAAATGCTCAAAAGATGTGGAAAGAGTTACATCCCAATGAGGAGTGTGAAAACTACCACCACATGGAGGAAAGAGCTACCACCTCGGTCGTCCGAGTATTGTGTGCAGCTACCACATGTATACCAAGCATGGTTGTTCAAATTTTTTTTTGATTAAGTAAAATGCATATTGAAATACTTGACTCTGTCAAATTTCAAGGTTGGTATAAGGTGGGATTTTAAAGAAAGATGCTCAAAGAGCCACTCTCTTCAACAGATTGTCTAGAAATATTATCTACTATATTTGGGATTTCAAACATCTATTGATCTTTGTATTTCATTTTCTTTACTGAATTGATGATTTGATAAAGGCATTACTCATAAGATCAAGTTAGATGTGATTGAAGGTGTTCAACTTTAAGGGATTTAATTCTTGTAAATTTTCGTTTCATTTTTGGATATTATTGATAGATTTGGCATAATCTAATTCTTGTTGTATGAAACGATGATTTTTGTTTAAAGTTGATACACATTTGTGCTTACAATCTTTTTCTGGATTTTCCTGAATTTCTCTGAAATTTTCTTAAGAAAAAGTTGGGGCCGATCCGGATCGGGCAAGGTGATCCGGATCCCGAACGCAGGTTTTCTCCTGCGGGCTGACGATCCGGATTGGACCTTCCGATCCGGATCCCGAACGCAGTTTTCTCACTGCGGGTAGCCGATCCGGATCGCAAGCTCGGGAGGATCCGGATCGCGGCTAGGTTTTTATAAAGAACAAAAGGGTTTTGATTTCTTTTACTCCAATCTTTTGTTCAAAAGTTTCCAGAGCGCTTCTCTCTAGATTTCATCCTCCTTGGAAGCTTTCAAACTCAAAGTTCTTCAATTCCAAGTAAGTTTTATTGATCAAAATCTCGATTTTTCACCGTTTCTCTCTTTTCCTCCTCAAACGCACGATTTTCTTGGATCAACTTTGTTTGTGGATGGTTTTTGATCAAATTTCTTTTGAAATAAGAACTCTGGGTAGATTAGTTTTGATTATATGCAAGGTTTTCTCCTGATTAACGGATTTTTAGACTTCGATTTCTAAAATTTCGGTTTTAGGGCATATAATAAGGATTTTCGAAATTCATGCAATTGATCTACTTTTAAAAGTCCTTTTGCAAAACTAATTTGATTCTTGGCTTCTCTACATGATTATGATTGTTTGGGTACAATTTTTCAAATTTTTGAAAATTAACAATTTTTCATGTGTTCTTGAGTTCGTCTTCACAGGATACATTTTTCACTAGCACTCAAAATGGTGATCACTTGGATTATTTTCCTACTTGCTGCCATGGTACATGTCAAGGATACTGCCAAGCCTAAGAAGGCTAAGAAAGCAAAGAAGACTAAGGTTGATTCCGACACTGAATCAGAGACAGAGTCGATTGACTGGGATAACATCGAAATTGAGCAAGCTGCTCCCATTGTCTCCAAAGGGAAAGCAACTGCTGAAGCTTCAAAACCTACTGCTGCTGAAAAAGGGAAAGCACCAATGGAACCAAGTCCAGTTGGAACAAAAAGAAAAACTGGTGCAAGAAAAAGAGGCAGTGCTCAGGACATTACCATTGAGGAACCAGTTGCTAGGCAGCCTCCTCCACAAGACTTCATCAGCTCCGACAGAATCAAGGATTTTGAGAAGAGGGAATGCATTGGCGAGAGACATGTCAATGTCAAACCAATGAAGGAACGATCTGCAGCTTTTGGGACTTTGTTTGACCAAGTTGGTCTTGCTCAAATTTGCAACTTCCCTGAGACTACTGGGTACTGTCCACATTCAGTTCGAATTTTTTACCAGAACGCTGCAAGTCTGATTGATCACGAGGATGGACGTCGAGAATTTTACACTTTGGTTAAAAATATCAAAATCAAAGTCACACCCCAGCTGATTGGAGTTGTGCTAGGTATGGCAGCCAGAGCTGATGGACTCCATTACCTAAAAACTCAAAGCTTCAACGACAACTCCTGGAGAGTTGTAGTTAATGGAATTTGTCTTCCAAATACTCGGTCGACCGGAAATTCTGTCTTCTCTAAAGAGCTTCGACCAGAGTATAGGTACATAAACTTTATTGTCTGCTACAACATTCTTCCCAACATGAATACGAAGGTTCTTCGATGGGACAGAATGTTATACCTTTATCTTCTTGGAAACCCGGCCGCATTGATGGGAGCAAACTTGAATATTCCTTATCTCATTTGGTCAAGGATGGCGCGATATGTGGAACACTCTCACCCCTCAGAGAGACTACCCTATCCAATGATTATCATGCGCATCCTTAGAAAGTTTAAAGTCGATACAAGCGCGAGCTCATACATGTATAGTTTGGGCACCATTAATGAGACGACAATTGTGAAGTCTCTCTCGACGAAGCCAGATGAACCCATAATACCTCCTCACCGGCAACGAGCACAACAACAACGAGCGACAACCTCTGCACCGGCAGAAACTCCTCCTATTCCACCATCACAGCAAGCACCTCCATCTACTTCTGATGATGATGCGTCAGTGAGTTCAATCTATAAGGAACAACAGCGACTCTCAAACGAGCAAGAGCGCATGGCTACTGATGTCGCTGAAATGAAAGAGGTTATCAAAGAAGTTAAGAAGGAACAAGCTTCTATAAACAAACGGATCAAGAAAATGTTTCAGAAGCTTGGGTGTGTCAGCTCCGACGACTCTGCATAAAGTTTTTCTTCTTTTCTCTAATCCTTCTTTTGCAGGTTTTTAAGTTTTTGTTTAGTTCTCAGGAATTTCTTTATTTTGTTCTATTTAACTCTCCTTAATCTTTGTGATTTTGGCTTTGTTTTGTGACAAAAAGGGGGAGAGAGTTTAGAACAATGATTTGAACTTTGAACAATGATGATGATGTGCATGGACATCAAGGTAAGGGAACTTGAAAATCTTGATTGTGAAAATCTTGATGATGAAGATTTTGTGTACATCAAGGTAAGTATGATCTCAACCTCAACTTGAGGTTTTTCGTTTGTTTGAATGCATGCCTCGACTAACTATTTGCTAACTATTTGGGCATGTAATATAACTAACAAGTTGATGTTCACTAACAAGTTTGTGACACTTGGTTTTTGATTGCATAGAAGATATGTTGGTTCTTAACTCTGATCAATTACATATCTATATATATATATAAGTTTGTCACAAACATGTTCATGACATTTGGTTTTTACGTGCAAAGAAGATATGTTGGTGTTTCTTTAACTATGATCAGTTTACATATCTGAATATAAATGTCATAGTAAGTATAAATGAGTTTAAACTTCATCTCTGCTTGTGGTTTTTGAATAATACAAAATTCTTGAGGTATCTAACGATTTCTTTTGTCAAGAATGATTTCTTTTTGCAGAGAGTACAGATGTCTAAGTCTAGAGTCTGTTTTAGGGTTTTAACTCATGTATTGTATTTTGGATCTCCATTGTAAATTTTTGTTGTATGGTGATAGCAACAAAAATATCTTTTTGAATTTTCTTTAGTGGATCTATGTTTTGTCACGAAACCGCCAAAGGGGGAGATTGTTACGGAATTTGAGTTGGCGTAGTTTCGTGAAAGTCTCAAGTCTTGAAGATTGAAGGTGAAGAAAGTTGGATCATTTAACTCAATCTCAAGTAAGAAGAATTCAAAAGGATCAGGTATGTTTAACTAAAGAATTTGTGTGATCCGAATACTTCTTGTAGTGTAGAAACACTTGGAAGAATCTTTCATTGCATAAAAATCAAAAACTGGACTTGGGACATGTTCAGGATCCGGATCAGGTTGTTCGATCCGGATCCCGAAGGTGGTTCGTTCATACATCGTCGCAATCCGGATCGTAGTCTCTTGATCCGGATCCCGAACGTTGAGTTTACCATCTACCTTGAACGATCCGGATCTTGCTTCGCAATCCGGATCCCGAACGTTGATGTTTGGTAAACTGTATGAACGATCCGGATCGTAGTCACATGATCCGGATCCCGAACCTTCGTTTTTCTGGAATTGGCTGTTTCGTTATGACGATCCGGATCCTAGTTATCACGATCCGGATCGCCGTCCGTAAAAATCCAGAAATGGTTGGTTTTTGATTCTTATCTCCTTCCTAGGGTTTCTAACCTATAAATACACCCTATGTCTTTCTTTCTAGGGCGAATCCACATAGCCGTCTTTTTCTTGTATCATCTTATACGGCTATAGATCCACATATAGAGAAGAAAGGAAATCATTAGAGAATACTCTATGTTTCTTCATCTATATTGATTAGTTTGATTCTAGGTTTTCATACTCACATCTTGAGTTGAATCAAACTAATGAATACTTAGATGGTATTTCCGATCTATCTTTGATCTAAGTATTCGGCGGATCATCACCACCCAAAAACAACGATTTTCCCCAAAAATCGGCGCGTGGATTCGCGTGTCCTTGTGGATTCAAGGTTCAATCGCTCTCGTGGATTCGGAGCGAGGCACGTTCGTGGATTCGAACGGTGCTATTGGGTGAAGACCGTGGATTCGGTCGGACGTCGTGGATTCGACGTTGGACGCCGTGGATTCGGCGTTGGGCGCAGATCGTGGATTCGAGAAGCGTCGGAGCGAGCGGAGAAGATCCTCTAGGAGCGTATGGAAAAGGTTGAGTCGTAAGTGTGTACGGTAAATCACCTTGTACGTGTTTTAATTCTAGTGGATTTCTGCCGTGTTATCGGTCCCGTGGTTTTTTACTCCGGTGATGGAGTTTTCCACGTAAAAATCTTGCGTGTTATTTTATTTTCCGCATTGGGTTTTATCGCAACGATTTTTGGAGTGTTTATACGTTTACACCTATTCACCCCCCTCTAGGTGTTTCTTCCCCTATTTAGATCCGTATTATATACGACCCAACAGAGCGAGGTTTTGGGGTAGTAGAATTTCCTACTTCCTCAACAGGATGCACCCAACCGCATTCCACGGATTGCCATACTCGCTCATCAATTGCGATGAGAAAAGCTCTCATCCGCACTTTCCAATAAGCATAATTAGTCCCATCAAAAAGAGGAGGTCTATAAATATTACCACTTTCACCCATCATGATAGATAAACCTAAAACCCTCTCTGATACCAATTGTAGAGTTATTAATCCCAAAGGATCTAAATAGGTACTATCAAACAACTAGAGGGGGGGTGAATAGGTGTAATACTTAAAAAACTCAATCTCAGTGCAAAATAAAAACAATGCGGAAAATAAAAATAGCACACCGAGATATACGTGGAAACTCCAATCCAGGAGAAAAACCACGGGACCAACACGCAATAACAATCCACTAAGAATAGAAGAATAACAAGGTGATTACCGACTCCACGGACTCAACCCCTCCTTCAGCTTCTTTGGACCTTGCGCTGAACGGTTGGATGTCCACGCAATAACAATCCTCTAAGAAAAGAAGAATAACAAGGTGTCAACCCCTCCTTCAATTTCTTCGGACCTCGCGCTCCACCGATTGCACGTCCACTGCACACGTTCGAATCCACGAACGCCACTCGAATCCACGAGCACACGTTTCGAATCCACGAAACGCCTTCAACACATCGAATCCACGATGTCACGCCGAATCCACGACGCAAATAGCCGATATAGAATATAGGCTTCGATGGTGATCCTTTGCTTAGATTATCATGAAGGAACCGTAGAAGAAATCTCTAAGCAAAGACTAGATCAATTCGACGAAAGATAGATCATGGAAGAACCGTCGAATTGACCTAATAGAGGCGAAAGAGAAGAACGGTAAAAACCAGCCTCTAGGGTTGCTCACGAGTGTTTCGTATTGGTCACCCCCGTTTAGAAACCCTAAGTATCTATTTATAACCCTTGGAAAAAGATAAAAGTCAGTTTAGGAAATTTATCCCGAAGGGGCATTGTGTACCGGTACCAAATATCACGTTCCGGTACGCAATGGTGCAAACCACAGATTTTTCTATTGTGTTCCGGTACGCGAGTCCGTGTTCCGGTACGCAGTGCAATTTACAGAAAATTCTGTGTCGGGTTAGAGGAACTTCAAGTGTGGTTCCGGTACGTAATGTAAAAACTGATTTTTCCAAGATAAGCTTTATCCAAATCAAACCAAGTACCGGAAACCAAACTTAAAATAGATTGTAAGTTAAATCCAAGTTCCTAAAACCAAGTCTAAACCGGTTTTCACTAAGTTCCAGATTCCAATGGTTATAAATGAACTTAAATCACCATGGTTTAATTAACCATACCTGAGTGTTATCTTGAGCTCATGTTGAATCTTCAATGAGTCTTCGAAAGCCAATTTGACAATTTGTTCCCTTTAAGACTCCGACTCAAACTCACGAAATGTGCCAACACAAAATGCCGTAACAGGTGTTTCTCTATGCACCTGATTGGGTATCAGTTTCTTTAGTGGATGGAGTTTCCCACTTATCGTTTAGTGCATCCGATTGAGGTCGGGTCTTTCCTTAGTGGTTGAGCTTTCCCACTTTGATCAGAGTCGTGATCCAGTCCTGCTACATTGAGACACTTGACAGAGATACTTGTTACTGAGATGTACTTTACTCGTGTGGGTCGCTCCCCTCGAGTGCCACTCCGGAGGTAGGCTTGACCGAGCCGTGTGCCGGTCTGTTACTTATATTTTGACCGAGCCGTGTGCCGGTCCGTTACCTATCTTGAGATCGAGCCGTGTGCCGATCAGTTACTGAGTTCGACAGCAGAGCAGGCAGTACCGGGTGTCATACCGGTTCATTTGATTGGGTTTATTTCGGTCAGATACTTTTATTGTTACACTCGTGCCTGGGGGCCGAGTGCAGATCGGTAGTTGAGTTTAGATCAGTGCTAGTATTGTTGAGAGCCGTCTGGTTGACGGTGGTCCCGTGTTGTTGCGAGTACTTTGACCGCTGTGTGAGAGGTTGAGCATCTTGATTCTATCCGTTCTGAGAGAGAGCGTGGATTTTGACCATAGCCTGCATGTTTCTCTCCTCGATAGCGAGCTTGTCCGTTTGGACGCCCTACGTAATTCCTGCCCGTCAGCGGGAGGTGGTTGTAGGTGGGCGCAGGTTTGACTGGACCAGATGTGGCAGTCAGTTCGATTGGGTCGGTGGTGCACTTCATGTGCTAGGGGTTGCATAACACTGTTTGGTTCTCCCCCTTTTAGCCTTTAGTTAGGGGCAGGGTAGCTGTTGAGAGTTTCCAGCTTACTCATTTCAGTCTTATGACTTGGGTTAGTTTTTGTCTCTTGAGGACTTGGTGGGCAGACCGTCGGGTCTGGCGGTGGTACCCACTGAGAACTCCCTTTTTGGAGTAGTTCTCACACCCTTTGGGGGTTTTCCCCCCCTTTTCTCTCCTCTTCTTTGTTTTGCAGAGTCTTAGTAGGTGTTGCCGACTCTGCGGTTGTTGATCGTGGCGAGGGAGTCGCAAGCTAGATCCCTACCCGGCGTTGGAGAGTAGCGGTACCCTTCTGAGGAGATCATCAGTAGATTAGCGGTTTCTTTTCCTCTTTTGAGAGACTTGTAGTGAGGATATTTTGTATTGAGAGACTGTACACTGTTGTATTTATATTGGAGTTATGTAATAGCCGCTAGTTTAAAATATTTTAAGGGTCTACTTTTGGTTTCGTTATCTCGGCATTTCGTTTCGGGGGCTGGAGGGTGATCGATTAATTCCCTGTTTCCGGACAGACCGTCGGGGCCCGCGGCTATTTTTAGTTGATAGGACTCGCGAAACGGAGAGCGGCGGCGAAATCGGTTCTGAATTCCGACGCCGGAATCTCCCGGAATAAATTCCGGAAGGTAGCTAACGGCTCAGATGGTTAACGCGGGTTATTTAGACAGACCGGACTCTAGTTCGCACCTGATTTGGACCCGTTTTAACTTGAACTGGGTTCTTTCCCTTTTACCAACTTAACCGTTCCCGTTATTTCCCCCCCCGTCGTATAACTCCCCTTAAACAAACCGTAACTCCCATAACTACCCACCCCCTCTAACTACCCTTAACTACCTGTAACTCCAATAACTACCCACCCCCTCTAACTACCCTTAACTACCCGTAACTCCCCTAACTACCCACTCCTACCCACTACCCGTAACTCCCATAACTACCCACTCCCTCTAACTACCCATTCCCCCATAACCACCCGTAACTCCCTTTAACTACCCACTCCCCTTAAACCACCACACTCCCCCTTAACTACCCGTATTCCCCACAATTCCCCTACGTACGAAACCCCATTTCCCCAACCCTTCTATTTCCCAACCAAATCCTTCTGCTTCCTCACCGACTGCACGGAGGACCCAAGAGGCGAGACCAAGGAAGGAGAAGGAGGCGTCCTCACATTCCTTGTAGCCGAACGCGCAGGACCGGATCGCCTCTTCCTCCGACAACCGAGGTGAGCACGCTAGGGTTTTGCCTTCTCACCCCGTTCTTGGTTGGAGCGGACGAGAGGGGGGGGGGAGAAAGGAAAAAGAAGGGGGCAAGGGCATCGCGGGAATCCGGCGCGCACGGCGGCACCGCATGCGGACTGCCGCATGCGGGCGCCGCCGCTTGCGGGCGGCGCCGCATGCGGGCTGCCGCATGCGGGCTGCCGCTTGCGGGCGGCCCCGCATGCGGGCTGCCGCATGCGCGCCGCCACTTGCGGGCGGCGCCGCATGCGGGCTGCCGCATGCGGGCGCCGCCGCTTGCGGGCGGCACCGCATGCGGACTGCCGCATGCGGGCGCCGCCGCTTGCGGGCGGCGCCGCATGCGGGCTGCCGCATGCGGGCTGCCGCTTGCGGGCGGCCCCGCATGCGGGCTGCCGCATGCGCGCCGCCACTTGCGGGCGGCGCCGCATGCGGGCTGCCGCATGCGGGCGCCGCCGCTTGCGGGCTGCCGCATGCGGGCGCCCCCGCATGCGGGCGCGCCGCTTGCGGGCGCCTCCGCATGCGGGCACGGCGCTTGCGGCTGCCGCATGTGGGCGCCGCCGCTTGTGCGCCGCCGCATGCGGGCGCCGCCGCATGCGGGCGCTGCCGCTTGCGGGCACCGCCGCATGCGGGCGCCGCCGCTTGCGGGCACCTCCGCATGCGGACGGCCGCACGCTGTTAGTACACCGCCCAGCCGTGCGGGGCCAGGCGCGTACCTGTGCGTATTATACGCAAGGTGAGAGGGCGCCGGGCGCTCTAATCATTAGTCTGACAAAGCCTTAAGTTGCTGACTCCCATATGACAGATTCGTGTAGGTCCGGGCGGGCACCCGAGACGCGAGAGAACCTTACATCAGTCAGGAGCGCGACAACAAGGTGGGTTTACGGTCGAGGCTGAGTATTGTGTTGGTAATCCGAAAGGGACTTTTATTATTAATCGGTACTAACACTGATGGTTTCTATGATGTACTACCTTACCCCGTGACATGGTGACATGGTTACTTGGTTACTTGGTTACTTGGTTACTTGGTTACTTGGTTACTTGGTTACTTGGTTACTTGGTTACTTATGCTCGAGCTGCGACACGCGCACCCGCGGTTTGGCCACCGCAAAGGGTGCTCTTTTCCGGAAAGGCGGTCTTTGACCCGTGTTACCCCACGAGGTGACGTAGTGGGGGGCCCCTGACAGTTGGGGGGTTTGAGGCAGCGAGGTGCGAGCGGTGAGACCACCGTGGGATTGGATCCCGATGTGGTCAGGTGTGAGACCACCGTGGGATTGGATCCCGATGTGGTCAGGTGTGAGACTACCGTGGGATTGGATCCCGATGTAGTCAGGTGTGAGACCGCCGGGTCCGGTGCCCGACGCGGTCAGGTATTACAGGTGTGAGACTACCGTGGGATTGGATCCCGATGTAGTCAGGTGTGAGACCGCCGGGTCCGGTGCCCGACGCGGTCAGGTGTTACAGGTGTTACCGGGGTTACAGGTGTTACAGGTGGTACAGGTGGTTGCGAGTTACCGTTACGAGTAGAGCGGTTGTTCCGGCTAGTCTTGCTTTGGTGACTTGGTATTACTTTACTGTTTTAGTACTACTCTTATGATAGTGTCGCTGACTACCCACTCTGTGACAGGTACCTCCAGGGGGTAGAGGTAGGCGACGGTGAGGCCGAGGTGGTAGCAGACGGGCTGAGGGAGCCCTAGTATGCTGTATCATTTACTTTCTCTGCATTTCATTCAGAACAGTAGGTTATTGTGTGGTTCTCGATACCCTTGTGGGGTCGTGTGGATGTTGAGTACTTTCTTGCTGGTTATGCACTACTAATTCCTTTATTGTTCCCGTTGGGCCGTTTTCTAAACCTTGTGGATTTATGCCGTTTTCCAATCTGTTTTCAAAACCTAAGGCTGTGTGGGCCTGTTTTCAAACGGTGAGTTTTTACTTTCAACAAGACTGGCCACGGGTATTGTTTAGTCTTCATGCACCGTACTACTTCGAACTGTTGTGATTAAAAGGGAAAATGGTTGCTTATGCTCGACTATTGTAACAGCCGCGACGCCGTGCATATACAGAGGAGACTCTGCCCGATTTTCGAGTGAATCTGTATATGTGGCGGGTCTGGGCACGCGCCGGGGAAGGAGGTTTTTAAACAATCAAAAAAAAAAAAGATGTACGCACTTTACGCGTACTTTGAGGTATCGTTTCCGCTAAAATAAAACCCCCGGGGCGTGACAGATTAAGATGGTATCAGAGACTTTGCTTTAATCACAACAGTGACGGCCCAACATCCACCGAGATATCACACTTAACTACGAATAAATGAAATGTGCAGGGTTTAAGGTTTAAGACGTGAGAGACCGGGGAGGGGATTTGTAGATAATGTTTCTTTTCTCTCTCGATTTTACGATGTTTTGTAGATAATGTTCATTTCTCGCGAGTACGTGTTTTCGCATGACCTCGAGGAAACACCTCTCCAAAGTCGGTTGACGGTCCAGACCGCGGGTGGGACGCTAGAGGTGACTAGTTTGGTAGCCACTTGCCCGATTAAGCTAGGGCGGCTATTCTGCCCTTGGGATTTAATAGTAATTCCCTTGAAGGAGTACGACGTTGTTTTGGGCATGGACTGGCTCTCAAGGTACCAAGTGCTTATCGACTGCGATAAGCGGATGGTACAACTACAAGAACCTAGTTTCCCTAAGAATGCATACCTAGCGTGCAAGAGCATCTCCTTCCCGGCAGTCATCTCCGCGACTCGAGCCAGGAGTCTGATAGAGGGTGGGTGTGTAGCCTATTTGGCATCGGTAGATCTGGTTACCCGACCCTCGACGACACCTTCAGACATCCCGGTGGTGAAGGACTTTCCCGATGTCTTTCCGACGGAGCTGCCTGGGATACCCCCTGAAAGGGAGGTGGTGTTCCCTATTGAACTCTTGCCAGGTACGCAACCTATAACAAAGGCACCCTACCGAATGGCCTTCGTGGAGTTGAAAGAGTTAAAGGCGCAACTGGAAGACCTCTTGGACAAAGGGTTTGTCAGGCCGAGTGTGTCACCCTGGGGCGCACCAGTGCTTTTCGTACGGAAGAAGGATGGGAGCCTGCGACTCTGTATCGACTACAGAGGAATAAACAAGGTCACGGTGAAAAATAAGTACCCCCTGCCCAGAATCGACGACCTCTTCGACCAACTACGAGGAGCGACGGTCTTTTCAAAAATTGATCTACAGTCTGGCTACCACCAGCTTCGGGTTCGGAACGAGGACATTCCGAAGACCGCTTTCCGGACCCGGTATGGCCATTACGAGTTTACGGTCATGCCGTTCGGACTTACGAACGCCCCCGCAGTCTTTATGGACATGATGAACCGGGTCTTCAGACCATTCTTAGATCGGTTCGTGGTGGTCTTCATCGATGATATACTAATCTACTCATCCACCGACGAGGAGCACGAGGATCACTTACGAACGATTCTCCAAACCCTCAGGGAACAGAAGCTGTACGCTAAACTCAAAAAGTGTGAGTTCTGGCTACGCGAAGTAGGATTCCTGGGGCATGTGATCTCGGCAAAGGGAATCGCCGTAGACCCCAAGAAGGTGGAATCGGTGATAGACTGGCAGCCGCCCACAACGGTGACGGAGATCCGCAGTTTCTTGGGGCTGGCGGGGTATTATAGACGCTTTATCGAGGGTTTCTCGAAGATTGCGACCCCGCTAAACCGGTTGACCAAGAAAGGAGAAAAGTTTGTATGGACGGCCAAATGCCAGGAAAGTTTCGAAGAACTCAAAAGAAGGCTAACCGAAGCACCGATTCTTGTACTACCAACACCAGGTGAGGACTATGAGGTGTACTGCGACGCTTCAAGAATCGGCCTTGGGGGTGTGTTAATGCACCAGGGGAAAGTAATAGCCTATGCATCTAGGCAACTAAAGGACTACGAAAGAAACTACCCAACACACGATTTAGAGCTGGCTGCGGTGGTCTTCGTCCTGAAGTTATGGAGACACTATCTCTTTGGTGTCCATTGTAACATCTTCTCAGATCACCAGAGTCTTAAATACCTGTTCACACAAAAGGAACTAAACCTGCGGCAGAGACGGTGGCTTGAATTACTGAAGGATTACGACCTAACGATCCAATACCACCCCGGAAAAGCAAACGTGGTAGCGGACGCTCTGAGCAGGAAGGGGCGACGGGAGGGAGGATCGGTAGGTGCGATAACTGAGCAGAGCAGCTTGATCGCAGAATTTTCTCGACTAGGGTTGGAAATAGTGCCAGCGGGCACGGTTGCGCAACTTCTAACTTTGGTGGTCAAGCCAACCCTACTAGAAAAGATTCGAGAGGGGCAGCAGGCGGACTCGCACTTACAGCTCGTAAGAGACAAGATCTCACCGGATCAGGAGGGGGACTTTTCGTTGGAAGGCGATGACACCCTACGGTTCCGCGGGCGAATTTGTGTGCCAGATACCCCGGAATTGAAGAAGGAAATACTGTCCGAGGCACACAGCGCCCCTTATGCAGCACATCCAGGAGACACAAAGATGTACAGGGACCTCAAGCAGACCTTCTGGTGGCCCAAGATGAAGAGGGATGTAACCCAATTTGTAGCTCATTGCCTGGTGTGTCAACAAATAAAGGCGGAACACCAACGACCGGCGGGAAAATTACAACCCTTACCGGTACCGGAGTGGAAGTGGGATCATATCACCATGGACTTTGTCACCGGGTTCCCACGTTCACCACAAGGACACGACACAATATGGGTTGTGGTAGACCGGCTAACTAAGTCAGCGCACTTCCTGCCGATTCACACAACCTGGACCAGAGATCGGTTGGCTCAAGTCTACCTCAGCGAGATTGTGAGACTGCATGGGGTACCGGCGTCGATCACATCAGACAGAGACACGCGTTTTGTCTCAAAGTTTTGGCAGAGTCTGCAACAAGCCCTGGGGACTAAATTGCACTTCAGCACAGCCTTCCACCCTCAGACAGACGGGCAGTCGGAGCGAGTGATACAGACGCTAGAGGACCTGCTTCGGGCCTGTGTACTCGATTGGGGAGTCAGTTGGGAGCGTTACCTACCACTTGTAGAATTCGCTTACAACAATAGCCACCAGGCCAGCATACTGATGGCACCCTACGAAGCTTTATACGGGAGATGCTGCCGATCCCCGATCTATTGGGACGACTTGGGAGAACGAAAGCTCTTAGGACCCGACTTGGTGGAAGAAACAGAAGAGAAAGTGCGCCTCATCAGACAACGCTTACTAACCGCCCAGAGTCGACAAAGAGCTACGCGGATCGAAGACGCCGCGATTTAGAGTTCCAGGTAGGAGAACACGTGTTTTTGCGGGTCTCGCCGTCCAGGGGAATCAAGCGATTCGGGTTAAAAGGCAAGCTAAGCCCGCGGTT
>JAQNDB010005579.1:0-19067 GCA_029204045.2 Tillandsia leiboldiana | reverse complement strand
GAACAACAATCAACTATGCCATGAGGGTAAACCAATAGCCCGAGTGGGTAAAAATCGTCGTTTTCGGCAAAGCACAACCACCCACCTGAAACCTAACGATCCGATGCCCAGTCCCGCCCGCGGGTCGAACTGCACTCGGGCTCGCCAACAGATCCGCCGTCTGCACGGAACTGCCGTACAGACAAGCGTCCAACCTGCAAAAGAGATCTATAGCTTTAGCAAGTACCAGAGCTGAAAATAACCTACTGAAGAAAGAAAACTGAATCATTAACAAAGAATAAAAGTCCAAGTACAAAGATCCACTATCTCACGAGACATAATACAACATCACGGTCTATTACAAAAGTGGAAACCAAAATACAGGTCACTCTACCTCATGAATCGACAGACTCGGGTATGACTAGTCGGCTACGCCCTTACCTCGTCTGAAAGACTCCGCACGAGCCAAGCCTGAATAGACGCCTCATGAACCACCTGTCACATACAGCGGGTGTGAGATCACTGCAAGGGCAGATCTCAGTGGGTACCGTCGCCAAAACCACGGTATGCCACTAAGTGCCGGAGCAAAAACAGATAGATAGATAGATAGATGAATGCTGGAAATGAATCTACCACTATATGCCTCAATGCTATGCTCGAAGGAAACACCATCTAAGAACATGCTACAATCACTCGCTCATGTCACCCAATCTCAACAACTGCCACATAGGGTCCAGCAAGCCTGCGCCTGTCGACTAGGAACGCACCTGCCACCACCACACATCCACTTGAGGACGGATTTACGTGGGGTGTCCTGTCCGACTGTCTCAATCTCACTCAAGTAGCCACCTGGGAACTCGGCCAGGGGCGTGTAACCACATGTAACTCGGCCAGGGTACCAATACATCTACGCATCCGGAGCGTGACCCGAGGGGAGCGGCCTCAACTGTCTCAGCACAAGCGGCATATGCAGCTATAGTCCACGATCAACCAGATCGGAAAAACTCGAATGCTCAAAAGACACTACTAACACTCGTGTCCAAGTCGGAACAATCTCCCTCGACTAAATCTGATAAACCCCACTCTAATATAAAATAAAGACCATTCTTGAAAAAAGGGATTTTTCCCAGTTTTATAAAATGGCCCGGGAGCAATAACCATGCACTAAACAGAAGAGTGCACCAAACACTGTCCGGGTTCCCACATACTTACCGTGACTTCCGACGTTATCAAATCAAAATACTGGTAAAAGAGACATGATACCTTGGCATCAGAACTTTAGGGCTTTGGTAAATTTCGGAATGAACCAACCCACCTGTGATCAACCCGCAAAAACCGTGCGCCAAACGGAGGTCCCGATGCTATCCCACAGCTCCACGCGGCAAACCACACCACCGGCCACGTAGTAAGTTAACACTATGCCACAAACTACGAGAAAAAGGAGATAATACGGGATCAGAAATCACGCGGCCAAAAATCGCGCCCTCAACGGCGGAAAAAACCAACCGACGGAGAAAACGCCGCGCGGCGCGCAAAAAACCTATCGCGCGAGCCGCGGAGCGTCGCCGAGAAGCCACGTGTGTGGCAACGGCGCGAAGTGGGCCGCACGGGTCATAACCCCAGCCCCGTGGCACAAGGGCCGCCCGCGCGGCGCCCTGCAGTGCCGCTTGCCTAGCGCGAGGCCTGCAGCGGCCGCGCGTCCAGCGCGCGCACCGCGTGCCGCGCGGCCCGCGCACCACCGGCTCGCACCGCAGTGCCGCGCGCGCGCCCGCAGGGCCCGCGGCACCGCGCACCGCAGTGCCGCGCGGGGCCCACGCAGGCCCGCGGCACCGCTCGCGCACTGCAGTGCCGCGCGCGGCCCCGCGCGCGGCCCGCGACACTGCGGCGCGCGGCCGCGCGGCCCGCGCACCGCATGCCGCGCGCGGCCCGCGCGGGCCCGCGGCACCCCAGTGCCGCGCGCGGCCCGCGCGGGCCCGCGCACCACGCGTGCGCACCGCAGTGCCGCGCGCGCGCCCTACCATGGTGCGGCGCCCAGAACGCCTGCAGCTGGCGGTCCGGCGCCCTGCTGCGCACCAATAGCAGCAGGGCTCCTGCTGCGCCGCGGCGCTCATACACGCCCGCACAGCGGCTCGCCCCTCAGCCACGCGGCGCTTCTTTTGCGCTCGCCGGCTCAACTCAGCAGCTGCGCCAAAGCCCCGGACGACCAGTCCGCAAGGCCAAGCCAACAGGAAAAAGAAAAGAAAAGGAAAGGAGAAATAAAAACCAAACCCAAGCTCGCAAAAATAATTAATAATAAAATAACAGTACCCACCTCGACGAGGCTCGCCGCGCCCAACGCTCGCTCCACGCCCTCGCCGCGGAGAAATAAAAGCATAAGAACACCATTCTCTTTCTCCTCTCTCTCTTCTTCCTTCTTCCCTCTGCTTCACACCAGGCCAACAGGGCTCTAATTCCCTCACTTTCTTTTCCTTGGAGAAGAGGATAGTGAGGTGGCATTAAGGAGGACTACTTAAATAAGCAAAAGCAGCAATTTAAAATAATTAAATAATTTAATTAGCTCCCACCTACCAATCCACCATAATTAATCACCACCCACTCCTCTGCCAGCTCCCAGCCAACAGCAGCATTAAGAAAGCAAGGCAACATCACATAAGCCTTTTTAAAAGATAAACGAATAAAATATCCAAAAGGTCAACTATAACTCACTTTTCAGCCTCGGGCCCTCCGCCGCAGTCCAGAACTCCCGAACTCCGCTGTAATCTGAAAATACACCTGCTCACAGCTTTTCTCACCCAAAACCCATCTGCAGAGTCGGTAGGCTCAAACTGAAAACGGATATACTACACCTGATCTGCTGAATTTTGGCGTGAGTAATCTTATCCTCCCAGGAGTCCGAGGCCTCGCGAAATCATCCAAATCCGCCTCACGATTGGGCGCGTCACTGAAACAATGCACACTGCGCACTCAAATTCCAGAATTTCAGCAAGTGCAACAGGTTAAATAAAAGTATTGCAACCTCAAATACCTCAAAATGAAGTCTCCAACAGTAAACAAAGATCTCCCTTTCATACAAATACCTTCAGTCCTAAAAATCCACCATTAATCTCCCTTAACATTCAAACACAACAAATGTCATAATGCTGTCCAAAACTGCTAACATAAACTTGCTAGCATTTCCAAGCTTAATTAGGCTTTTACAAAGGGATTTTCCACAGATCACAAAAGAGAATTTGTTCACCTTGAAGTTAAGAAGAAGTCCCAACTTGAATTTCTGAAAAAGCCTCTATATCCACAAAGTTATCTGCATTCCAAGTGCATTGCTCAAATCAAAACCAAAACAGGGACTGCAGTAATCCATATATATGCACTTGGAAAGATCATTAAAGTTACCTAACCAAACATGCTCCAAATCCTGCAAGAGAGGTCCATTGGATTCCTTGTCGAGAGTAGATACAAATTGAGCTAAAGAACTCCAAATTTCATGCTCGGAGAAGGGGAAAACCTATAAACACTTTGAACTATCCACCATGTTCCATCTGTACACGAATGCAGCAAGGTGCTCCAAGATCATGCATAACCCTAATAAAAACTCAGATCTAGGGAAAATGACATACTACTATTGTAGATCTTCGAATCCCTGAAATGTTCCCACAAAATCATCCAAAATCCCACTCCTCAATTCAGAAAAGCCAAAACACTGAGGACTGTTGAGTCCAGACTGAAATGAAGTCCCCAAAGATGGCCCTAAACTCGTAAAAAACATGGAATCTAAGGGGAGAGTTGAATACAAAGATTGTAGCTTTACCTCTCGTGAAAACATAGAACCAAAAATGAGCTCCAAATTCGACGAAATGGTCCAGGAATTTTTGCACTAAAATTGACGGATGTTACGGAATTTGAGTTGGCGTAGTTTCGTGAAAGTCTCAAGTCTTGAAGATTGAAGGTGAAGAAAGTTGGATCATTTAACTCAATCTCAAGAAAGAAGAATTCAAAAGGATCAGGTATGTTTAACTAAAGATTTTGTGTGATCCGAATACTTCTTGTAGTGTAGAAACACTTGGAAGAATCTTTCATTGCATAAAAATCAAAAACTGGACTTGGGACATGTTCAGGATCCGGATCAGGTTGTTCGATCCGGATCCCGAAGGTGGTTCGTTCATACACCAGTTCAATCCGGATCGTAGCCTCTCTTGATCCGGATCCCGAACACTGAGTTTACCATCTTCCTTGAACGATCCGGATCAGCTTCGCAATCCGGATCCCGAACGTTGATGTTTGGTGAACTGTATGAACGATCCGGATCAAGCACTTCGATCCGGATCCCGAACCTTCGTTTTTCTGGAATTGCCTGACTCGTTACGACGATCCGGATCACAGCTAATCCGATCCGGATCGCCGTCCGTAAAATTTCCAGAAATGTTAGGTTTTTGATTCTTATCTCCTTCCTAGGGTTTCTAACCTATAAATAGACCCTATGACTCTTTTTCTAGGGTTAATCCAAAAAGAGGTCGAATCAAAATAGCCGTCATTTTTCATATATACGGCTCTAGATCCACATATAGAGAAGAAAGGAAATCATTAGAGAATACTCTATGTTTCTTCATCTATATTGATTAGTTTGATTCTAGGTTTTCATACTCACATCTTGAGTTGAATCAAACTAATGAATACTTAGATGGTATTTCCGATCTATCTTTGATCTAAGTATTCGGCGGATCATCACCACCCAAAACAACGATTTACCCCAAAAATCGGCGCGTGGATTCGCGTGTCCTTGTGGATTCAAGGTTCAACCGCTCTCGTGGATTCGGAGCGAGGCACGTTCGTGGATTCGAAGGGTGCTATTGGGTGAAGACCGTGGATTCGGTCGGACGTCGTGGATTCGACGTTGGACGCCGTGGATTCGGCGTTGGGCGCAGATCGTGGATTCGAGAAGCGTCGCGGAGCGAGCGGAGAAGATCCTCTAGGAGCGTATGGAAAAGGTTGAGTCGTAAGTGTGTACGGTAAATCACCTTGTACGTGTTTTAATTCTAGTGGATTTCTGCCGTGTTATCGGTCCCGTGGTTTTTTACTCCGGTGATGGAGTTTTCCACGTAAAAATCTTGCGTATTATTTTTATTTCCGCATTGGGTTTTTATCGCAACGATTTTTGAGTGTTTATACGTTTACACCTATTCACCCCCCTCTAGGTGTTTTTTCCCCTATTTAGATCCTTATTACATATAACCCAACAAGTGGTATCAGAGCGGGAATAGGGTTGTAAACAATGGTTGAAGGTGGAAACATCAACGACCCCCGTTCTTCGATGGAACAAATTATGCGTACTGGAAAGTACGGATGAAAGCCTTTTTAATTTCCATCGACGAACGGGTGTGGCAATCAATTGAATTAGGATGGTCTAATCCAACTGAATTTATTGGTGATGTTCGCACCTTAAAACCTAGGTCGAAATGGACCAAGGAAGAGTTAGATTCATCTTCTTACAATGGCAAGGGAATTAATGCTATTTTTAATGCCTTATCTCAAACTGAATTCTCTCGCGTCTCGGCATGTGAGACTGCGAAAGAAATCTGGGATGTTCTTCAGGTTACACATGAGGGAACTAACCTCGTGAAGATTCAGAAACTGCAAATGCTTACGAGCAAGTTTGACTCTATCTTGATGGCAGAAAATGAATCTTTCACGGACTACTATACACGATTGCAAGACATCGTAAACTCATGTGCTAATCTGGGAGAGAAGATTCCAGAATTTAAGATTGTAAGAAAGATCTTAAGAACTCTTCCTGAACGATTTCGCCCAAAGGTTACTGCCATTGAAACTATTAAACACCCGGACGAAATACGTGTAGAAGAATTAGTTGGTTCATTACAAACTTATGAAATGACATTTACTACTAACAATTCTTCTGGAAAGGCATCCACTTCTAAGTCTTCAGGTTATGCGTTGAAAACAACTAAGGAAGAAGACGCGGATACATCCTCCTCAGACGATGACGAGAACCTTTCTATGGAGGAATTTGAGAAGCAGCTCGCTCTCTTGACAAGGAAGTTTCGCCGCAACTTTCGAAGGGGTAATTCAAGCAAATCTCCATCCTTCGGAAAGTCGAACAAAGGCAAGGGTACTTCAAGTTACAAGTCAAGAAAGCAAGAGAACTTCTCAAAGGATAAGAAAAGTTCAGAAGGACAACTACAATGCTTCAAATGTCGAGGCTACGGCCACATTGCAACGGAGTGTCCTAACAAGTATCCGGCAAAGAAGAAGGCGATGCAAGTCGTCACTTGGGATGACAACTCAACGTCAAATGAGTCGTCTTCAAGTGATGAAGAAAAGAGCTCCACCGCATTCCACGCGTCCGTATCTTCACCCTTCATGTGCTTTATGGCAAGTACATCCGAGTCGTTGTCCAACTCCACTGTTGAAAAGAATGCAACGGACAACGAATCGGATGATTCGGAAGGTGAAGATTTTGCTCTAGCCTACCACAGACTTTTGAGGGACTCAAAGAAAGTGGCTAAGCAAAACAAGAGTTTGAGAGGGAGAGTGCATGATCTCGAAGAAGAAGCAAAAAGAGCGACTTCTCTCTCAAACGCTCTTGAAGTGGAAAGGGAAAACCTGATAAAAGCAAATGTTTCCCTTCAAGAGTCCAATGAGCAACTTGAGAAGGAACATACAAATCTGGTGGATAACGCGAATCACTTCTCAAAGCTCTACAACGAGGCTCGACAGGATAACCTGGAAATGACAAAGACCATTTTCCAACTCAAGAATGACTTACAGCGATTCTCTTCAGGAAGGAGTAAGTTGGATAGACTTCTTGGTCTTGGTCAATCAAATCGGTTCGGCCTCGGATACACTCAAACTGGAAACAGTCCAAGTTCGAGTGAGACAGTTTTTGTGCCTCAGTCGGTATCTCCTCCTCCGACACCGGAATTCAAGACAAACAACGACAACAAACCTACTTCATCCTCTTTGGGATCGTCAAGATCTAAGGTATGTTTTCGTTGTGGTGTTTCAGGGCACATAAGAAGATATTGCAAGACGGGAGTCGAACGCTCATCTCAAGCACCTCTTGCAACAACTACCAAAAAGGCTCCTCCCCGAAAATCAAAGCAAAACTTTTCAAATGAAAAGAGACTTGGTAGTTCATCGCGCAAGACGATTTCATCAAGGAACAACAATCGCTATAACAAGACGCTTCACCTAGGCATATAACTTCACGACCATTACCGACGCACTCCAAAAGGGTTTGGGTGCGCAAAGGTGAAATTTTCCCTTGTCTTGTTTCCAATGTTTCCTTGCATGCATATGATAGTTCGTCTTGGTATCTGGATAGCGGGTGTTCCCGTCACATGACCGGTGACAAAAATAGTTTTCAAAATCTTGAGAAAATCTCCGGAGGACACGTTGTTTTCGGAGACGGTCGATCTTCCAAAATTGTTGGAAAAGGGACGGTAGCTATTCCAGATGGCCCGATTTTGAAAAACGTCTTATTTGTTGATGGCCTTAAGACTAACCTCATAAGCATAAGTCAACTTTGCGACAATGGTTTTTCAGTTAACTTTTCATCTGTTGAATGCGTTGTAACTGATAAGGACCATGTCTTCTTTTTAAAGGGGTTAGATCTGAAAACAATTGTTATGTTGTTCCTAATAAATTTTCTGAAAATTGTAACTTAGCCGCTTTGAATAATGAAACTCTTTGGCATGAAAGGCTAGGTCACTTAAATTTTAAGGAACTTACTAGAATTTCAAACAAGGACGTGGTCAAGGGGGTTCCAAAGCTTTTATTTAAACAAAACGTTGTGTGTGGTGGTTGCCAAAAGGGAAAACAGTCTAGGACTGCACACAAGAACTTGAACCACGTTGGTACAAAACGGCCCTTGGAACTTTTGCACATGGACTTAATGGGGCCGACCCGTCAACCATCTTTGGGAGGTAAATGGTACATTTTTTTATTGGTTGATGATTTCTCTCGGTTTTCTTGGGTAGCATTTTTAAAAGAGAAAGCTGATACGTTTGACTCTTTTCATGAGATTTGCCATCGTATTATGATTGAAAAGAATGAAAAGATCATTCGTGTTAGAAGTGATAGAGGTGGAGAATTCATAAATTCAAAATTCATTGATTTTTGCACTTCAAATGGCATTAAACATGAATTCTCGGCACCCTATACACCTCAGCAGAATGGTGTTGTTGAGCGCAAGAACAGGGTTGTTCAAGAGATGGCGCGTGTGATGCTTCATAGCCGGAATTTACCGCTACATTTTTGGGCTGAAGCTGTGAACACCGCTGTCTATGTCATTAATAGAGTTTACTTGCGCCCAGGAACTTTAAATACACCATATGAGCTGTGGTTTAGTAGAAACCCAACATCAAATATTTTCGTATCTTCGGGAGTCGATGTTACATTTTACGTGACCGTGAAAATCTTGGAAAGTTCGACTCTCGAAGTGATGAAGGGATCTTTTTGGGTTATTCTACGAATAGCAGAGCATATCGAGTATTTAACATTGAATCTAAGACGATCGTAGAATCTATAAATGTTAAAGTAGATGAAGCTTTTCACTTTGGATCTGGAAAATCTACCCTCGATATCTCTCTAGATGATGATTCTCCTGCTAGTGCATCTTCTCATAATAATACTTCCAATATTAATGATGCATCTAATGGTTCTTCTAGTTTATCTGATGTGCAGGAATCATCTCATGTATCTCCGAGTACTCCGTTTCAACAAACGTTACGAATCTCCAAGGATCATCCGGAATCGAATATTATTGGAGATCCACAAGAAGGAGTTAGAACTCGGAGGCAGTTGGTTTGTGGATTCGCTTGCTACGTATCTTTAATCGAACCAAAGAACATAGATGAAGCTCTTCAGGATGACTACTGGATTAAAGCAATGCAGGAAGAGCTCCATCAATTTGAGCGAAACAAAGTCTGGGAATTAACGAAGCCTCCAAAGCAACACAATGTGATAGGTACCAAATGGATCTTCAAGAACAAGAAAAATGAGGATGGTACTATCATCAGGAACAAGGCACGATTAGTTGCTCAAGGCTACTCTCAAGTAGAAGGTATAGACTTTGACGAAACATTCGCCCCTGTAGCTAGACTCGAGTCCATTCGTATACTATTTGCTATTGCTTGTCATTTTAAAATCAAATTATTTCAAATGGACGTTAAGAGCGCATTTCTAAATGGGTTTTTAAATGAGGAAGTTTATGTGGCTCAACCGAAAGGTTTTGTAGATCATAAACAACCTAACCATGTTTTTCGTTTGAAAAAGGCTCTTTACGGTCTGAAACAAGCACCGCGAGCATGGTACGAAAGGTTAACAAAGCACCTTTTGGAGAAGGGCTATACTCGAGGGGGAGCTGATAGGACTCTCTTTGTGAAGCATTATCAAAGCAATTTCATTGTAGCACAAATCTATGTCGATGACATTGTATTTGGCGCAACAAGAGATAATGATGCTTCTAAATTCGCGGAGACCATGGAAAGCGAATTTGAGATGTCCATGATGGGCGAATTGACTTATTTCCTTGGATTGCAAATTAAACAAAATGATGAAGGTATTCACTTGAGTCAATCCAAGTATGCAATGGAGTTGGTCAAAAAGTTTGATCTAGAAAATTGTAAAGATTTTCCGACTCCAATGGGAACTAGCCACAAGGGACTTGGAAGTGAATCACATAGTGAGAATGTAGACGAGAAACTGTATCGAAGTATGATTGGAAGTCTACTTTACCTCACGGCTAGTCGCCCGGATATATCTTTAGTGTTGGGATTTGCGCGAGATATCAATCAGCACCAAAGGAGGTTCACCTGAAAGCGGTGAAAAGGATCATCCGGTATATCAAAGGATCAATTAATTTCGGAATTTGGTATCCTATGGGAACAAGTTTGGATATTGTTGGATACTCAGATGCCGATTGGGCAGGATCAGTGGATGATCGGAAAAGCACGAGTGGTGCATGCTTCTATCTTGGCCATTGCCTTGTTGCATGGCACAGTAAAAAGCAGAATTGCATAGCACTCTCGACTGCCGAAGCGGAATACATTTCAGCTGGAAGTTGCTCAACTCAACTCATTTGGATGAAAAGCGTATTGAGCGACTTCCGCATTTCAGCATCTTCGGTAACAATTCTTTGTGACAACACAAGTGCAATTAACATTTCTAAAAACCCTGTGTTGCACTCTAGAACAAAACATATTGAACTTAGATATCATTTTCTTAGAGAGCTAGTTGAATCAAATACTCTTCAACTTTCATATATTTCAACTGAGGATCAATTAGCTGACATTCTAACAAAACCTTTGGATCAAAAACGTTTTATTCATTTACGAAAAGCAATTGGAATGCTTTCCTTGAAATAAACTTCTTTTTGAAACCTTTGCTTAGGATAGGTTTTGTATTTGTTTTTGTTTTGTTCATTATCTATGTTTGTACATAGGACATTAATTGAGCATAGATCATAATTGACTTTAATTGCATCTTTTCGCACATTTAGAAATTTATTATGCTTTTGCCATCATAATATTTCACTGTTGCAATGATCATTTATGTTAATTAAATCATCTTCTAAGTGATCAAAGTCAATTTCTCTCTCTCTATGATCTCTTGGTATAGTCATTATCTTATTTGACTGCTTAGTCGAGTATGAAATCGAGATCAATATTTGGTTGAATACTTTATATCTTAAATAATTGATAGCCAATTGAGGGGGAGTCATAGAAAAAGTAAAATGCTCAAAAGATGTGGAAAGAGTTACATCCCAATGAGGAGTGTGAAAACTACCACCACATGGAGGAAAGAGCTACCACCTCGGTCGTCCGAGTATTGTGTGCAGCTACCACATGTATACCAAGCATGGTTGTTCAAATTTTTGATTAAGTAAAATGCATGTTGAAATACTTGACTCCGTCAAATTTCAAGGTTGGTATAAGGTGGGTTTTTAAAGAAAGATGCTCAAAGAGCCACTCTCTTCAACAGATTGTCTAGATACATTATCTATTATATTTGGGATTTCAAACATCTATTGATCTTTGTATTTCATTTTCTTTACTGAATTGATGATTTGATAAAGGCATTACTCATAAGATCAAGTTAGATGTAATTGAAGGTGTTCAACTTTAAGGGATTTAATTTTTGTAAATTTTCGTTTCATTTTTGGATATTATTGATAGATTTGGCATAATCTAATTCTTGTTGTATGAAACGATGATTTTTGTTTAAAGTTGATACACATTTGTGCTTACAATCTTTTTCTGGTTTTTCTTGAATTTCTCTGAAATTTTCTAAAGAAAAAGTTGGAGCCGATCCGGATCGGGCAGATGATCCGGATCCCGAACGCAGGAATTCTTCTGCGGGCTGACGATCCGGATTGTATCTGCCGATCCGGATCCCGAACGCAGTTTCTCACTGCGGGTAGCCGATCCGGATCGCAGTATGAATGAATCTGAACTCCGGATCGCGGCTAGGTTTTATAAAGAACAAAAGGGTTTTTGATTTCTTTTACTCCAATCTTTTGTTCCAAAGTTTCCAGAGCCTCTCTCTCTAGATTTCATCCTTCCTGGAAGCTTTCAAACTCAAGTTCTTCAACTCCAAGTAAGTTTTATTGATCAAAATCTCGGTTTTTCACCGTTTTTCTCTCTTCCTCCTCAAACGTGATGAATTTCTTGGATCAACTTTGTTTGTGGATGGTTTTTGATCAAATTTCTTTTGAAATAAGAACTCTGGGTAGATTAGTTTTGATTATATGCTAGGTATTCTCCTGATTAACGGATTTTTAGGCTTCGATTTCTAAAATTTCGGTTTTAGGGCATATAATAAGGATTTTCGAAAATCATGCAATTGATCTATTTTTAAAAGTCCTTTTGCAAAACTAATTTGATTCTTAGTCTCTCTACATGATTATGATTGTTTGGGTACAATTTTTCAATCTTTGAAAATTAACAATTTTCTCATGTGTTCTTGAGTTGTTGCTCACAGGATTTTAATCTTCTTAAAGCACTTGGATCAATGGGATTCTCATGGATCATTCTTTATTGGTCACTATGGTGCACACTCGGGCCACAAATAAGTTAAAAAGAGCTAAGAAAACACAACAAAAGGGTGAGTTTCTTGTGATCAGCGACACAGAAGTAGATTGTCACGAGGTAGATTGGACTGCATTGACAGATGATGATGACTCATTGCCTGAACAAAAGGCGTCCGATGCATCGAAAGAAAAAGCACCCATGGACAAAGGTAAAGCACCTATGACTGCACCAACCATCTCAGTGAAAAGGAAACGACTCGCTCGACGGTTTGGACGAGCACGAGGTTTCATGGCTAACGAACCGATTATTCCGGATTCTCCACCTCGGGAGGAACAAGTGTTCGTTAATTCGGATCGCCTAAGGGCATTTGAGAATCGTGAATGCATTGGTGAGAGGCATGTCAATATAGAGGCTCTACGAGATCACTCTCCTGAGTTTGGCGTTCTAATTGAACAAGCAAACCTTATTCAAGTTTGTCGATTTCCAGAAGTGCTTGGATACTGTCTGCATCTTGTAAGGGCCTTCTATACAAATGCACGGCACCTTCGTGAAATTGAAAACGGTCCAATGGAATTTTACACGAACATCCAAGGCACAAGATTCAAAATTACTCCACAATTGATTGGCGAGGTTTTGGGAATGCCTGCCAGCAAGACAGGAGTTAATTACTTGAAGGGAAAGGTTTTGACGAACACTGTGTGGCAAATGGTTATAAAGGGAATTTGTTTGGAAGGAACGCAATCAACGGAGAAATCGATCAGATCCAAGGAACTTCGTCTTGAGTACCGATTTCTAAACTTCATCACTTGTTACAATATCCTTCCAAATTTGCAGACGAAAGTCTTGAGATGGGATCGAATGCTATTTTTGTATCTCTTAGGACATCCGTCTGAGGCAATGGGATTGAATATCAACATTCCATACATTATTTGGAATAGAATGACAAGATATGTTGAGCACCCTCATCCCACAGAGAGAATTCCATTTCCACTGATTATAATGAGGATTTTGAAGAAATTTCAGGTTGACATTACCTCACCGACTTATCATCAATGTTTGGGCATGATCGATGAGTCCACCGTCGTGAAGTCACTTCACAAATTGCCCCATGTCACTCCAGTCCCAACGTGCGGAACGAAACCTAGTAGCGGCACTTCCGCGTCACCATCACAACCAGCACCCACACCAGCGGATGAAGCATCAGTCTCATCCATCTACAAAGAACAACAACGATTATCGGTTGAGCAGGAACAGATCTCGAAGGCACAGACGAGAATCTCCAATGAGCTCGAGCTCATCACGGCAGCTCACATTACCATAACTAAGAAGATCAATTCTATGAACAAGCTGGTGAAAAAGATGTTCTCAAAGATGGGCTGCACGAGCTCTGAAGACTCCGAATCTGATGACTGATTCCTTCTTTTTATTCTTTTGCAGATTTTTAATCTTTTTGTGCAGGTTTTTCAGTTTTTAGGACTTACTTTTAGTTCTAGTTCTTAAATTTCGGAACATTTTCGTTGATATTTTTTTAACTCTCCTTCAATTTTTTGGTAACTTTGGCTTTGTTTGTGACAAAAAGGGGGAGAGAGTTTAGAGAACTTGAACAATGATATTGTGAAAATTGTGATCTTGTATACATCAATGATGAACAATGATGACTGCATCAAGGTACAATGATGATGTGAATGAACAAGGTAATGCAAGGTACATGATGATGTGAATGAACATCAAGGTAAGTGAACATCAAGGGAACTTGAACAATGATTGTGAAAATCTTGCTGATGAAGATTTTGTATACATCAAGGTAAGTATCACTTCAACTTCAACTTTGGTTTTCATCTTGTGATTGTTTGCATGTCTCGACTAACTATTCGACTAACTATTTGGGCATGTAATATGACTAACAAGTTGATGTTGGACTAACATTTTGTGACATTTGGTTTTTAATTGCATAGAAGATATGTTGGTTTTTGACTATGATTCTCTTACATATCTGAATTCTCAAATGTCATGATGATCAGATAAACTCTATCTCTGTACTAGGTTTTGTATGCTAAATATTCTTGAGGTATCTAACGATCTCTTTTTGTCAAGAATGATTTCTTTGTGCAGAGAGTACAGATGTCTAAGTCTAGAGTCTGTTTTAGGAGTTTATCTCATGTTTTTAAATTTTTGGATCTCCATTGTAAATTTTTGTTGTATGGTGATAGCAACAAAAATATCTTTTTGAATTTTCTTTAGTGGATCTGTGTTTTGTCACGAAACCGCCAAAGGGGGAGATTGTTACGGAATTTGAGTTGGCGTAGTTTCGTGAAAGTCTCAAGTCTTGAAGATTGAAGGTGAAGAAAGTTGGATCATTTAACTCAATCTCAAGAAAGAAGAATTCAAAAGGATCAGGTATGTTTTACTAAAGATTTTGTGTGATCCGAATACTTCTTGTAGTGTAGAAACACTTGGAAGAATCTTTCATTGCATAAAAATCAAAAACTGGACTTGGGACATGTTCAGGATCCGGATCAGGTTGTTCGATCCGGATCCCGAAGGTGGTTCGTTCATACACCAGTTCAATCCGGATCGTAGCCTCTCTTGATCCGGATCCCGAACACTGAGTTTACCATCTTCCTTGAACGATCCGGATCAGGCTTCGCAATCCGGATCCCGAACGTTGATGTTTGGTGAACTGTATGAACGATCCGGATCAAGCACTTCGATCCGGATCCCGAACCTTCGTTTTTCTGGAATTGCCTGACTCGTTACGACGATCCGGATCACAGCTAATCCGATCCGGATCGCCGTCCGTAAAATCTCCAGAAATGTTAGGTTTTTGATTCTTATCTCCTTCCTAGGGTTTCTAACCTATAAATAGACCCTATGACTCTTTTTCTAGGGTTAATCCAAAAAGAGCCAAATAAAATAGCCGTCATTTTCATATATACGGCTCTAGATCCACATATAGAGAAGAAAGGAAATCATTAGAGAATACTCTATGTTTCTTCATCTATATTGATTAGTTTGATTCTAGGTTTTCATACTCACATCTTGAGTTGAATCAAACTAATGAATACTTAGATGGTATTTCCGATCTATCTTTGATCTAAGTATTCGGCGGATCATCACCACCCAAAAACAACGATTTACCCCAAAAATCGGCGCGTGGATTCGCGTGTCCTTGTGGATTCAAGGTTCAACCGCTCTCGTGGATTCGGAGCGAGGCACGTTCGTGGATTCGAAGGGTGCTATTGGGTGAAGACCGTGGATTCGGTCGGACGTCGTGGATTCGACGTTGGACGCCGTGGATTCGGCGTTGGGCGCAGATCGTGGATTCGAGAAGCGTCGCGGAGCGAGCGGAGAAGATCCTCTAGGAGCGTATGGAAAAGGTTGAGTCGTAAGTGTGTACGGTAAATCACCTTGTACGTGTTTTAATTCTAGTGGATTTCTGCCGTGTTATCGGTCCCGTGGTTTTTTACTCCGGTGATGGAGTTTTCCACGTAAAAATCTTGCGTATTATTTTTATTTCCGCATTGGGTTTTTATCGCAACGATTTTTGAGTGTTTATACGTTTACACCTATTCACCCCCCTCTAGGTGTTTTTTCCCCTATTTAGATCCTTATACATATAACCCAACAACGAAGATGTTCACAAACTGCAACGATGGTGGTGCTTGCCTCAGGAGAAGATGATGGTGATAAATCCTCTATAATCCAACTCTTTGCTGATGAAGATGAAGGAGGTTGCCAATGAGTCCTCTGTAGAAGTCCCAAAAGTTGGAAGCTCCAAAAGAGGAGAAGGAGGAGGTAGAAATGCTTACAAAGGAGAAAGAAGAAGGAATGAGAAGAAGGGACAGTACCAGCCCGGCCCATCCCCGCAGCGGGCAGGGGCACGTGGCGCCCATCCGAGCGCCCCGCCCCCGGCGGATGGCCCGGATGGGGCCACGCCCGACGCGGCGCCCGCCAGTGGCGTGGCGCCACGTGTCCCCTGCGCGGGACGCGCAAGGCGGCGCGCGCACGTGGCGCGCTCTGCCCAACGCAGGCGCGCCACGTAGCCCGCGCCCGCCAAAGCAATGCCGCCACGTGGATGGCCGAGCGGCCAGTGCGCCTGGTGCACGCGTAATTCCTGTGGACCGGCTGTCAAGAAAAGATCCGATAAGCTCCAAAAATGCCACTTTTTGCTGTTTTCACGCGCTGAGTCCAATTCCGGAGTCCAAAATTCTAAATAATACAACCAAATAGCCGTTTTGATCGTTTTTCCGTGCTGAATCCAAATACAGTGTCCGTTTTGCACGAAACCACCTTTATTTTTCGACGAAACTCCCTAATAGGCAATCTTGATCCATTTCTCGCACTGAGTTCGTTTCTTGGGTCCGATTTGCGTGCAACCAACACTATCCACAGGAATAGGCCCCCACAAGCTGTCGATCACACTGTAATGACCACGAAGATCTGGGTCTTCACACAACATTGTTCGAGGTGAGGACGTGGCCGAGTAGCTCCTTACCATTTTATTTGAGAGTCAGTGGTAGATGTATCCTGTATTTTTTATGATTCCTCTTTTGTTCTGGACATGTCTGAGAGATTTGTATTTATTTACATAGCGGTAGGGACTATGTATTGAGGATTTTGTATATTCAGATGTTCAGTTGTGATTCTATAGCTACTAGTTTATTTCAACTATGATACATGTTAGCTATAGATCTGACTTGCAGGATAGACGCTTCGTCTGTGCGGGGGTTTCCTTATAGATGGCGGATCTGTTGGCGAGCCCGGGTCGCAGTTCGACCGCGGGGCGTGACACAAGGTGCTCAATCGAGCCAATCATACTGACTGCCTCATAGGGTCCAGTCAAGCCTGCGCCTACGTGCTGCCAGTACATCCATGGAGGACTTGACTTACGTAGGGCGTCCATGACTGCCAAAACTGGCCCAGCCAGAGGGACTACATCCGTGACTGCCTAAAAAAGGCCCAGCCAGAGGGACAGCATCAACAGGTCGCGATACAAAAGTAACAGGCCCACTCCAGACAGGGCACTCGAGGGGCGCGACCCTACCGAGGAAAAAGGTATCCACGCATCTCTATCGAGCTCAAAGTGGCTCATGCAGCTATAGTCAAAATCCACGCTCACTCTCAGAACGGAAGGACTCAAGATCCTCAACATCTCGCACAACGGTCGGAGTACTCTCAAAGACTTAGCTAAACAGCTCTCACGAATCTCGAGACACTAACGAACTCAACCAACTCGTGGCGCTAACACACAGGCTGGAGATACTCCACAGCCGGGATCATCGTCGACCCAACGACTCCCAGAAAAGGATATCAACTCAACATGCAAACTCATTAGCTGGGTATACTCCCCAGCCGACGACAATGAAGGGTCCGGGAACCCCGAAAGACTAGAACCTACAACCCAAATCAAACAAGAACAGGCTCTAGGCATAGTCTCTCGTTGTTCTCGACCCCAAAGAAAAAAGGCAGCCCTTAGAACCCAGACCACTCGAATCCTCTCGAGTTAGGCAGTTTACAGGAAAAATGTGACATTTATTACTGAAAACCATTTTTCACTCAAACCCACGCGGGGTGAAGACTAAAAGAAGTTCCTTTTGTAAAACCATCTTGATTTGAGGAAAACCCATTTTAATGATCTTTAGTTCTTTTAGAAAAAATAGTTAGAAAAACAAGTTTTATTCCCACCCCGAAGGGCTAATGCCTTTGTCCAATCAGACAAGAACAGACTCCGACGACCCTGCGATGTTTTGAAGAAAACATTGGTTTGACTAAAATCATGTGTGTCCAAAAGGTTCTGGGTTCAAGGTCGTGCTATCACTGGTATGACTATTGCCACTAACACAGTGGGGACACAAAAAACAGAGAAGACACGACATCCGGGACCACCGTTTATCCAAACGGCTTCCGGGTCAACCCGGCTTCAGCAAACATAAGACCAGCTACATCTACCAGACTCCACTCTACTCCCAAGCACGAGTGTAACATGCATCCCTACCTAAGAGAATCCGCCACAGTGTGACATCGCCCGACGAGGACTGGCGAGGAAAACTATGTCCAGGAATGGAGTAGAATGTGTGGATGTCTAAAGCATAAAAAACCTAGCCAAGTTGGAGTCTCTACTGGTGGTGTGGTTAGTACATGCAAGATATGACATTGGTGGGCATAGGTCAAGTCCTAATACGAAACATTTATCAATCATAGATAGGAAGTAATAATCACTGACTCAGAATATCACCACACTAGAACATCCTATCTGATACAACATGCTTTAATACGACACACATATGCATGCTCCCTAACAATATAGAGTTAGAGAACCGCCCAGCATCGTTTTGGAGACGAAGCAACCCACACTGAGCGGCGCATCAATCCAAGATCCTAATAGGCTTAAACTGAACAGGGATAATCCTCGGATTCCCCATGATTCCACGAGTCCAAAACCGCCAAAAACTCCTCCTGGGTACAAATATTATGGTCGCGCAAACATTGCAATAAGTCGTAAAACTCCACAAACACTATGTTGTCTTGTACAACGTCAGAAAATGCTTAATACCACTTGCGAGATAATCTCCAAAAATTCCAATAAAATACGATGGCGATCCTCGCGAAGAGTAGATGTCAATCGAGTCCCAAAAGTCGATTCGATAGCTGAGTGCAGAGATAAAAATCCGACAAGCCTCAGCTATCCAGCAAAAACCAACTTATCCAGCAGAAATGGGTTCAAAGATGCTCGTAAACCGTGGCAAGAACTCGAATGAAGCAAGGTGATCAACACAGAAATCGAAGGCACTATCTCTCATGAAACCATGTGCCGCAAAATTGTCTCAAAAACATTATTCCTTTGTAGTAGCTCTATGTACCATCGTGACGCCGAAACACAACGGAAATGGGCCACGCAGAAGAAGAAACATCGCACTGCGGCCGAATCGCCGAAGCCATCGAGTTGGCTGCGCCCTCAAAAATTCCAAAACTCCGCTCAGAGAAGCAGCACAATTATGATGACGAAAGTTGCTTTAGGGCTCAAGAGCAGAGGAGCTCGGGAAA
>JAQNDB010005578.1:0-19070 GCA_029204045.2 Tillandsia leiboldiana | reverse complement strand
GCTCTACCAAACCTAAATCTAATGCAGAGCTCGCGCCAGTGACACCCAAAAGAGCCAGGGCTCAAGTCGAAGCATTTGTCAAGCCCACAAAGACCGCGGCCAAAAAAAAACTATTCAATATAAGGTTATAATAATATAACTCTTAATATTTACTTGTGCGATTTTCAAAACAACTAGAGCATCTTGGCTCAGGCACCACGGGATCGAGGGCTTGCCCTAGGCAGCCCAGAAATGCTGGATCAAAAGATCCAAGTCCCAGCTCTCTAATCTCACATTGCTCCACACACCAATCCACACAGACCACAATTGATCGGACCAGTGAGCTCACGATCAGGGACAGCATGGAGCAACTTTATATATGCTCGAAGCCTGAAACAAACTTTTTCTTCATTGAGGCATTTTCACAAACACCTGCTGTGCACATTTTATCAACACACAACCCAACCAAACCAAGCTAGTTTTCTGCAGAGGAAGCACCTGGGAGCACCTAACTTGGAAGGAAATGATCTACAGGGCATAAGGATCATTCCCAACAAGTCTGGGTCATCTTGCACCCAAGGTTGGCCGGAAAATCGAGGTTGAAGATGAAGTCTTTGCTTCGAAAATGGTGACCACTCAACCGAAGGTTCTGGGACTCAACCACTTGCACCAATAGGTGCAAAAAACTCATACCAACTTACCTGAACCCATGCCCGGCGACAGGGCACTGCGGCGGCGCGGCGGAGCAAAGCTCGATTTGAGCTTCACCACCAACAATGGCGGATTTTCCTCGGGGCAACATGGGGCTCATGCAATAGCATGGATGGCATATCCTTGCTCCTAGGAAGCTTCTCGGCCACTTGGCCGGAGGTGGGGAGGCTCGCCGGCGCCGGAGCACAAAGCTCGGCTTTGGTGCAAAAAAACCCGAAAACTAGGGTTTAAATCTGCCATTCACTCACTTGATCAAACTCTACCAAATTTGGTAGAGTTGATCCACACCTTCTACAGTTTCTTCCCATCATTTTGGTTTTCTATTTGGTCAAGTGGTTGCGGAGTTTGGCCGCGGCGGAGCAAAAGTAGGTTTCCGGCGAGGAGTTTCCTCCGCCGGCAACCGGGACCACCACAAAGGCTAAGACTCGCCAGGGATCACCCTTACAACCTATAGAGGCTACTTCCTAAGGTCTAGGGTGCTACAAACCAAAGGTAGAAAAGACTTACCTTTGCCGGAGTTGGAGAAGAAGAGGAAGAAGCCGGTGTTGGGTTATGTGAATAATAGCATCTAAATAGGGGAAAAAACACCTAGAGGGGGGTGAATAGGTGTAAACCATAAACACTCAAAAATCTTTGCGATATAAAAACCCAATGCGGAAAAATAAATAACACGCAGAGAATTTTACGTGGAAAACTCCAAACCGGAGTAAAAAACCACGGGACCGATAACACGGTGAAATCCACTAGAATTAAACACGTACAAGGTGATATACCGTACTCACAGACGACTCAACCTTTTCCATACGCTCCTAGTTGATCTTCTCCGCTCGCTCCACGACGCTTCTCGAATCCACGATGTGCGTCCAACGCCGAATCCACGGCGTCCAACGTCGAGTCCACGACGTCCGACCGAATCCACGGTCTTCACCCAGTAGCACGCTTCGAATCCACGAACGTACCTCGCTCCGAATCCACGAGAGCGGTTGCACCTTGAATCCACAAGGCCACGCGAGTCCACGCGCCGATTTTGGGGTAAATCGTTGTTTTTGGGTGGTGATGATCCGCCGAATACTTAGATTAGAAATAGATCGGAAATACCATCTAAGTATTCATTGATTTGATTCAACTCAAATGTGAGTATGAAAACCTAGAATCAAATCAATCAATATAGATGAAGAAACATAAGATTAAATCTAGTATTTCCTTTCTTCTCTATATGTGGATCTTAGGCCGTATATAAGATTATATTTTATTATGACGGCTATTTGGATTAACCCTAGAAAAAGAATCATAGGGTCTATTTATAGGTTAGAAACCCTTGGAAGAAGATAAGGATCAAAAACTAACCTTTTCTGGAGTTTTTACATGACGACGATCCGGATCGGAGATCGGCGATCCGGATTGCAGTAGCGAGAAAAACAGTTTCCAGAAAAACGAAGGTTCGGGATCCGGATCGAAGTGCTTGATCCGGATCGTTCATACAGTTCACCAAACATCAACGTTCGGGATCCGGATTGCGAAGCCTGATCCGGATCGTTCAAATAAAATGGTAAACTCAGTGTTCGGGATCCGGATCAAGGGAAGCTACGATCCGGATTGAACTGGTGTATGAACGAACCACCTTCGGGATCCGGATTGAACAGTCTGATCCGGATCCTGAACATGTCCCATGTCCAGTTTTTGATATTTATGCAATAACAAATCCATCCAAGTGTTTCTACGCTATAAGAAGTATTCGGATCACCAAAGATATTAAGTTAAACATACCTGATCCTTTTGAATTCTTCTTTCTTGAGATTGAGTTATATGATCCAACTTCTTTACCTTCAATCTTCAAGACTTAACCGAATTCACGAAATACGCCAACTCAAATTCCGTAACAATCTCCCCCTTTGGCGGTTTCGTGACAAAACATAGATCCACTCAAGAAAATTCAAAAAGATATTTTTGTTGCTATCACCATACAACAAAAATTTACAATGGAGATCCAAAATAAAATACATGAGTTAAACTCCTAAAACAGACTCTAGACTTAGACATCTGTACTCTCTGCAAAAGAAATCATTCTTGACAAAAGAAATCGTTAGATACCTCAAGAATTTTATATCATTCAAAAACCACATACAGAGATGAAGTTTATACTCATTTATACTTACCATGACATTTATACATTCAGATATGTAAACTGATCATAGTTAAAACACCAACATATCTTCTATGCAATCAAAAACCAAATGTCATGTTAGTGAACATCAACTTGTTAGTTATATTACATGCCCAAATAGTTAGTCGAATAGTTAGTCGAGGCATGCATTCAAACACAAATGAAAACCGAAAGTTGAAGTTCTACTTACCTTTCAAGTTGAGGTTATACTTACCTCTATAGTTTCAAGTTTTCTCAGTAACCATTGTATCATAGTTTACTTCTCTCTCCCCCTTTTTGTCACAAAAGTTAGCCAAAAAATTACCAAAATGGAGAGAATAGTTAACAGTTCAAGTACCAAAAGTTTGAGAACAAAACTAAAACTAAAACTTAAAGACCTGCACAAAAAAAAGTTAAAAATCGAAAGTTCCTGCACAAGAGAATTAAAGAAAGCGGCACAAGTCAATCATCTGAGGCAGAGTCTTCAGAGCTCGTGCAGCCCAGCTTTTTCAAAATTCCTTTAAGCATTCCCGAAATCGTAGAACACTCTTGTTTCATCTGATGTATGTCCTTGGACATCTTTCTGAGTTCTAGAGCCATTTTATCTTGTTCTTGTTTGATGGAAGACTCTAAGTTTGTCTTTTGGTCAATTCTTCTGGAAGTTGAAGAACGTTGTGTGACGACTGACGGAGCAGTCTGACCTTCATTCCGAGGAGATCTTCTTGGCAGAGAATGTGAATTGTCAAGAGGTTCATTGCTTGGCACATTCTTTTTCCTTGCTTGCTGCTTAAGTATTGAGGAAGACTTCAGTAGCTTCTTGTTCTTTAGGTAAACCTTATTTTCTTCATCAATACCTTGTTGTACTTCAGTAAGAAATGTGTCCCAATCTTCTTCGTCTTCAGATTCAGTTTCAGTTTGAGGGATATTCTTTGTTTCATCTTGACATGGTTCATTTATTTCAATACCTCGAGCTCGTCCAAGCCGTCGAGCAAGTCTTTTTCTTTTTGTCTTCCCAGAAGTTCTTCCATTGGAGCTTTTCCCTTTTCAGCAGCAGTAGGCGGAGCCTTCGATGTTTCCGCAGGCGCTTTTCCCTTTGAAGCAGTGGGAACAGTTGCTTCAACTTGAAGCTCATCCCAATCGATTGATTCCGTTTCAGATTCTGTATCGGAATCATCTTTAGCTTTCTTCGCTTTCTTAGCCCTCTTGGGCTTGACAGTGTCTCTCGTATGTACCATAGCAGCCAGAAGAAAAAATGATCCAGGTGATCACCATTGCTATTGGTTTCTTGTGAAAAGAAATCCTGTGAGCAACACCTCAAGAACACGAAAAAATTGTTAATTTTCAAAAATTAGAAAAATTGTACCCAAACAATCATTATCGTGTAGAGAGACTAGGAATCAAATTAGTTTTGCAAAAGAATTTTAAAAATAGATCAATTGCATGATTTTGGAAAATTCCCATTATATGCCCTAAAACCGAAATTTTTGAAATCGAAGACCAAAAATCCGTTTATCTTGAGAATACCTAGCATATAATCAAAACTAATCTACCCAGAGTTCTTATTTCAAAAGAAATTTGATCAAAAACCATCCACAAACGAAATTGATACAAGAAATTCATCACGTTTTGAGGAGGAATAAGAAAAACTGTGAAAAACCGAGATTTTGATCAATAAAACTTACTTGGAATGAAGAACTTGAGTTTGAAAGCTTCCAAGATGGATGAAATCTAGAGAGAGAAGCTCTGGAAACTTTGGAACAAAAGATTGGAGTAAAAGAAATCAAAACCCTTTTGTTCTATATAAAACCCTAGCCGCGATCCGGATCAGTTCGTGATTACGATCCGGATCGGCTACCCGCAGTGAAAAACTGCGTTCGGGATCCGGATCGGCAGGTCCAATCCGGATCGTCTGCCCGCAGAAGAATATCTGCGTTCGGGATCCGGATCGGCAGGTCCAATCCGGATCGGCTCCAACTTTTTCTTTAGAAAATTTCAGAGAAATTCTAGAAAAACCAGAAAAAGATTGTAAGCACTTTTGTGTATCAACTTTAAACGAAAATCATCGTTTCATACAATAAGAAATAGATTATGCCAAATCTATCAATAACATCCAACAAATGAAACGAAAATTTATAAAAATTAAATCCCTTAAAGTTGAACAACTTCAATTACATCTAACTTGATCTTATGAGTAATGCCTTTATCAAATCATCAATTCGGTAAAGAAAATGAAATACAAAGATCAATAGATGTCTAAAATCCCAGATAAGTTAGATAATATATCTAGTCAATTTATTGAAGAGAGTGGCTCTTTGAGCATCTTTCATTAAAAATCCCACCTTATACCAACCTTGAAATTTTGACAGAGTCAAGTATTTCAACATGCATTTTATTAATCAAACTTGAAAAACCTTGCTTGGTATACATGTGGTAGCTGCACACAGTACTCGGACGACCGAGGTGGTAGCTCTTTCCTCCATGTGGTGGTAGTTTTCACACTCCTCATTGGGATGTAACTCTTTCCACATCTTTTGAGCATAATACTTTTTCTTTGACTCCCCCTCAATTGGCTATCAATTATTTAAGATATAAAGTATTCAACCAAATATTGATCTCGATTTCATACTCGACTAAACAGTCAAATAAGATAAAAACTATACCAAGAGATCATCGAGAGAGAAATTGACTTTGATCAAAACAAAGATGAGTTAATTGACATAAATGATCATTGCATCAAATGAAATATTATGATATCCAAAGCATAATAAATTTCTAAATATATAAAAGGATGCAGTTAAAGTCAATAAAACTAATGCTCAATTAATGTTCTATGTCTAAGCATAGATAATGAACAAAAACACAAAAACAAAACCTAACCTAAACAAGAGTTTCAAAAAGGGTTTTTCAAGGAAAGCATTCCAATTGCTTTACGCAAATGAATAAAACGTTTTTGATCCAAAGGTTTTGTTAAAATGTCAGCTAATTGATCTTCAGTTGAAATGTAGGAAATTTGAAGAATATTTGATTCAACTAGCTCTCTAAGAAAATGATATCTAAGTTCAATGTGTTTTGTTCTAGAGTGCAACACAGGGTTTTTTGAAATGTTTATAGCACTTGTGTTGTCACATAAAACAGTTACCGAAGTTGCTGAAATCCGGAAGTCGCTCAACACGCTTTTCATCCAAATGAGTTGAGTTGAACAACTACCCGCTGAGATGTATTCCGCTTCGGCAGTCGAGAGTGCAATGCAGTTTTGCTTTTTACTATGCCATGCAACAAGACAATGGCCAAGATAAAAACATGCACCACTCGTACTTTTCCGATCATCCACAGATCCTGCCCAATCGGCATCTGAGTATCCAATAATATCTAGACTTGTTCCCATAGGATACCAAATTCCGAAATTAATGGTTCCTTTGATGTACCGGATGATCCGTTTCACCGCTTTCAGGTGAACCTCCTTTGGTGCTGATTGATATCTCGCGCAAATCCCAACACTAAAGGATATATCCGGGCGACTAGCTGTGAGGTAAAGTAGACTTCCAATCATGCTGCGATAGAGTTTCTCGTCTACATTATCACTAAGAGATTCACTTCCTAATCCCTTATTGCTAGTTCCCATAGGAGTAGGAAAATCTTTAGAATCTTCTAATCCGAATTTCTTTACCAACTCCTTTGCATACTTGGATTGACACAGATGGATGCCTTCACCATTTTGTTTCACTTGCAATCCAAGAAAGTATGTCAGTTCGCCCATCATAGACATCTCAAATTCGCTTTCCATGGTTTCTGCGAATTTAGAAGCATCATTATCCTTTGTTGCTCCAAATACAATGTCATCGACATAGATTTGTGCAACAATGAAGTTATTTTGATAATGCTTCACAAAGAGAGTCCGATCTGCTCCCCCTCGAGTATAGCCCTTCTCCAAAAGGTGCTTTGTCAACCTTTCGTACCATGCTCGCGGTGCTTGTTTTAAACCGTAAAGAGCCTTTTTCAAACGAAAAACATGGTTAGGTAGTTTACAGTCTACAAAACCTTTCGGTTGAGCCACATAAACTTCCTCATTTAAAAACCCATTTAAAAACGCGCTCTTAACGTCCATTTGAAAGAGTTTTATTTTAAAGTGACAAGCAATAGCGAATAAGATACGAATGGACTCGAGTCTAGCTACAGGGGCGAACGTTTCATCAAAGTCTATACCTTCTATTTGAGAGTAGCCTTGAGCAACTAAACGTGCTTTGTTCCTGATGATGGTACCATCCTCATTTTTCTTGTTCTTGAAAATCCATTTAGTACCGATCACATTGTGTTGCTTCGGAGGCGTCGTTAATTCCCAGACTTTGTTGCGTTCAAACTGATGGAGCTCTTCCTGCATTGCTTCAATCCAGTAGTCATCCTGAAGAGCTTCATCGACATTCTTTGGTTCGATCATGGAAACGTAACAAGCGAATCCACAAACCAACTGTCTCCGAGTTTTGACTCCTTCTTGTGGGTCTCCAATGATGTTTGATTCAGGATGATCCTTGGAGATGCGTAACGTTTGTTGTAATGGAGTACTCGGAGGTACATGAGATGATTCCTGCACATCAGATAAACTTGAAGAACCATTAGATGCATCATTAATATTGGAAGTATTATCATGAGAAGATGCACTTACAGGAGTATCATCATCAAGAGAGATATCAGGGGTAGATTTATCAGATGCAAAGTGGAAAGCTTCATCTACTTTAACATTTATAGATTCTACGATCGTTTAGATTCCAAGTTAAATACCCGATATGCTCTACTATTTGTAGAATACCCAAGAAAATCCCTTCGTCACTTCGAGAGTCAAACTTTCCAAGATTTTCGCGGTCACGTAAAATGTAACATCGACTCCCGAAGATACGAAAATATTTGATGTTGGGTTTTCTACAACACCATAGTTCATATGGTGTATTTAACGTTCCCGGGCGCAAATAAACTCGATTAATAACATAGATTGCAGTGTTCACAGCTTCAGCCCAAAAATGTAGCGGTAAATTTCGGCTATGAAGCATAACACGTGCCATCTCTTGAACAACCCTGTTTTGCGCTCGACAACAATGTTAGGGTGCTGAGAATCATGCTGCTCGGCTATGAAGCATAACACGTGCCATCTCTTGAACAACCCTGTTTTTGCGCTCGACAACACCATTCTGTTGAGGTGTATAGGGTGCTGAGAATTCATGCTTAATGCCGTTGGAAGTGCAAAAATCAATGAATTTAGAATTTATGAATTCTCCACCTCTATCACTTCTAACACGAATGATCTTTTCATTCTTTTCAATCATAATACGAAGGCAAATCTCGTGAAAAGAATCAAAAGTATCAGCTTTCTCTTTTAAAAATGCTACCCATGAATACCGAGAGAAATCATCAACCAATAAGAAAATATACCATTTACCTCCCAAGGATGGTTGACGTGTCGGCCCCATAAGATCCATATGCAATAATTCCAAGGGCCGTTTGGTACCGACGTGGTTCAAGTTCTTGTGTGCAGTCCTTGATTGTTTTCCCTTTTGACAACCACCACACACAATGTTTTGTTCAAGTGAAAGTTTAGGAACCCCCTTGACCACGTCTTTGTTTGAAATTCTAGCAAGTTCCTTAAAATTTATGTGACCTAGCCTTTCATGCCAAAGTGTTTCATTATTCAAAGAGGCTAAGTTACAATTTTCAGAAATTTTATTGGGAACAACATAACAATTGTTTTCAGATCTAACCCCTTTTAAAAAGAAAACATGGTCCTTATCAGTTACAATGCATTCAACAGATGAAAAATTAACTGAAAAACCATTGTCGCAAAGTTGACTGATACTAATGAGGTTAGTCTTAAGCCCATCAACAAATAATACATTATTCAGAATCGGGCCATCTGGAATAGCTACTGTTCCTTTTCCAACAATTTTGGAAGACTGACCGTCTCCGAAAACCACAAGTCCTCCGGAGATTTTCTCAAAATTTTGAAAGCAGTTTTTGTCACCGGTCATGTGACGGGAACAACCGCTATCCAGATACCAAGACGAATTATCATATGCATGCAAGGAAATATTTGTAACAAGACAAGGGAAAATTTCACCTTTGCGTACCCAAACCTTTCGAGTTTTGGTGTACGTCGGAAATGATTGTGAGGTTGATACCTTTGGTGAAAGCGTCTTGTTTGATCCATCGCTTTTCCTTGACGTCGTCGTCTTGTTTGATGAACTACCGAGGCTCTTTTCCTTCAAAGAATTTGCATTTGATTTCCGAGGAATCACCCTTTTGGTAGTCGTTGCAAGAAGTGCTTGAGTTGAGCGTTTGGCTCCCATCTTGCAATTTCTCCTTATGTGCCCTGCAAAATTACAACGAAAACATACCTTAGTGCTTGACGATTCCAAGGAGGGTGAAGTAGGCTTGTTGTCGTTGCTTGTCGTGAATTCCGGTGTCGGAGGAGGAGATACCGACTGAGGCACAAAAACTGTCCCAACCGAACTAAAATTGTCTTCAGTTCGATTGTATCCGAGGCCGAACTTGTTTGATTGACCAAGACCAAGAAGCTTATCCAACTTACTCCTTCCTGATGAAAATCGCTGTAAGTCATCCTTGAGTTGGAGAATGGTCTCTGTCATTTCCAATTTTTCCTGTCGAGCCTCGCCGTTGAGCTTCAAGAAGTAATTCGCTTTGTTCACCATATCTATATAATTCTTCTCGAATTGCTCATTGGACTCTTGAAGGGAAACATTTGCTTTTATCAGATTATCCCTTTCCACTTCAAGATCGGTCGAGAGAGAAGTTACCCTTTTTACTTCTTCTTCGAGATCCTGCAATCTCCCTCTCAACCCTTGTTTTGCTTAGCCAGTTTCTTTGAATCCCTCAAAAGTCTATGGTAGGCTAGAGCAAAATCTTCACCTTCCGAATCATCCGATTCATTGTCCGTTGCATTCTTTTCAACAGTGGAGTTGGACAATGACTCGGATGTACTTGCCATTAAGCACATGAAGGGTGAAGATGTGGACGCGTGGAACGCCGTTGCGTTGTCTTCTTCATCACTTGACGATGACTCATTTGACGATGAGGTGTCATCCCAAGTGACGGCTTGCATCGCCTTCTTCTTTGACGGATTCTTAGTTGGACACTCCGTTGAGATATGGCCGTACCCTCGGCACTTGAAGCATTGGACTTGTCCTTCTGTGCTTTTCTTATCCTTAGAAAAGCCTTCTTGCTTTCTTGACTTGTAACTTGAAGAACCCTTGCCTTTCTTCCACTTTCCGAAGGATGGAGTTTTGCTTGAATTACCCCTTCGAAAATTTCGGCGAAACTTCCTTGTCAAGAGAGCGAGCTGCTTCTCAAAGTCCTCCATAGATAAATTCTCGTCATCGCCTGAGGAGGATGAATCCGCGTCTTCTTCTTTTGTTGTTTTCAAAGCATAACCTGAAGACTTAGAAGAGGATGCCTTTCCGAAGAATAGTTAGTAGGAAATGTCATTTCATAAGTTTGTAAAGAACCAACTAATTCTTCTACACGGATTTCGTCCGGGTGTTTAATAGTTTCAATGGCTGTAACCTTGGAACGAAATCTTTCAGGAAGAGTTCTTAAGATCTTTCTTACAATTTTAAATTCTGGAATCTTCTCTCCCAAGTTAGCACATGAGTTTACGATGTCTTGCAATCGTGTGTAATAGTCTGTGAACGATTCATTTTCTGCCATGAAAATAGAGTCAAACTTGCTCGTAAGCATTTGCAGTTTCTGAATCTTCACAAGGTTAGTTCCCTCATGCGTAACTTGAAGAACATCCCAGATTTCTTTCGCAGTCTCACATGCCGAGACGCGAGAGAACTCAGTTTGAGATAAGGCATTAAATAAAGCATTAATTCCCTTGCCATTGTAAGAAGATATATCAATCTCTTCCTTGGTCCATTTCGACCTAGGTTTGATGGTGCGAACATCACCAATAAATTCAGTTGGATTAGACCATCCTAATTCAATTGATTGCCACACCCGTTCGTCGATGGAAATTAAAAAGGCTTTCATCCGTACTTTCCAGTACGCATAATTTGTTCCATCGAAGAACGGGGGTCTGTTGATGTTTCCACCTTCAACCATTGTTTACAACCCTATTCCCGCTCTGATACCACTTGTTGGGTTATGTGAATAATAGGATCTAAATAGGGGAAAAAACACCTAGAGGGGGGTGAATAGGTGTAAACCATAAACACTCAAAAATCTTTGCGATATAAAAACCCAATGCGGAAAAAAAATAACACGCAAGATTTTTACGTGAAAAACTCCAAACCGGAGTAAAAAACCACGGGACCGATAACACGGTGAAATCCACTAGAATTAAACACGTACAAGGTGATATACCGTACTCACAGACGACTCAACCTTTTCCATACGCTCCTAGTTGATCTTCTCCGCTCGCTCCACGACGCTTCTCGAATCCACGATCTGCGTCCAACGCCGAATCCACGGCGTCCAACGTCGAGTCCACGACGTCCGACCGAATCCACGGTCTTCACCCAGTAGCACGCTTCGAATCCACGAACGTACCTCGCTCCGAATCCACGAGAGCGGTTGCACCTTGAATCCACAAGGCCACGCGAGTCCACGCGCCGATTTTGGGGTAAATCGTTGTTTTTGGGTGGTGATGATCCGCCGAATACTTAGATTAGAAATAGATCGGAAATACCATCTAAGTATTCATTGATTTGATTCTACTCAGAATGTGAGTATGAAAACCTAGAATCAAATCAATCAATATAGATGAAGAAACATAAGATTAAATCTAGTATTTCCTTTCTTCTCTATATGTGGATCTTAGGCCGTATATAAGATTATATTTTATTATGACGGCTATTTGGATTAACCCTAGAAAAAGAATCATAGGGTCTATTTATAGGTTAGAAACCCTTGGAAGAAGATAAGGATCAAAAACTAACCTTTTCTGGAGTTTTTATGTCACGCCCCGAGTTTAAAAACCAGCGTCTAAAAATTTTTTTTTTTTTTTTTTAAATCAGAGTTGCAAACCAGCCAGGGCGCAACAGACCGCCACATATATAGAAGAGTCCCAATCCCACTAGGGATTGAGCCTTTTCTATATATGCACGGCTAGCTTGGCAATCAAACAGAGTACTAACTACGTACCACTAATATAACACAGATAGTAATTACACAATTACAACAACTTATTACATTTTCCTTGTTACATCAAATAACTATATGCTTGGCTATCGGCTGACCAGGGTCAAGCTCTATCTCGTGATCTCACCAACTCGTCCCGACATCTCAACACCCACTCGACCTGAAAAACAGTCACCCGAGGGTGTGAGACACACCGGAGTGTATCCCAGTGGGCACGACGAGCCGAGAAATAGCAGATCGTACCTACTGGTATACAAAGCTAGAGGATAGTAATAGATAATGGGTTAGGGTAAAGCAGATATATAACTGGTGCTGTAAAGAAAGCAAAACTCATAATCTGGGTACAAGCATAGGAGATAATTTTAGCAAAATTTAAAACAGGACAAACGTGTATCAGGATAATCAACGCATCAAGGAGTTAGGACAATCATCAAGATAACAATGAACTATAATCAAAGGCATTGCATAGAATCAAGGAAGTATGTTAAAGTAACTTAACAACACATGCATCAAATAAGTAAAAACACAAAGACCCAATCACAAGCTACCATATTGGCCTTCACAAGACCTCAGGCGAGGCTGCCCAAACTAGCACCAACCTGGTTGACATTCCCCAAACTAGGGTCACGGGTTGCCACGGCTAACCACTTTACCGATAAAGAACATCGCTACGGGTCATGACTCCGCTGATGTTCGTGAAGTACAACGGTGCGGGCGATCAAATGCAAATGCTCAAGCTCACGGTCCACTGACCGGGTAATCGGCAACAAGCCGGGAAATCCCCACTGGGATGAAATGACAAGATCAACTGAATCTCAACACTTATGCAGGAACACTCAGCAATAAATCTCAACTCATATGCAAGATCAAGGCAAATCTCAACTCAGCAGAAGCTCACATATAAACTCAACTCAACCACACAAACCAACCAAATGATACAAAACTTAAACACATATTTTTAAGAAAACTGTTTTGAAAAGTCCAAACCCCGAAAAGCATTGCCCTCGTCCTATCAAACAAGAACAGACTCAGGCGACACTACGAAGCTTGGGTTTCCAAACCTCGTAGAGCAATTGCCTTTGTCCTATCAAACAAGAACAGACTCCGGCGACCCTACGAAGCTCGGTAAAAACATCAGTTAAACAAATCTATGTGCTCAGCAGTGTATCATTTGATCGACAGGACAAACAGGCTTACTCATCAACCATGGAAATGTTCCAAGATAAGATATAAATACCAGAGGCACTAAGAATAATCATGTAAGGCAGAATAGAACTGATAACAGGCATGGCTCAACATCTCACCCAATCAGACAGACTAACCCCTTATGCAACTAAACACATGTTTTTAAGAAAACCTTTGAAAACAATAGGTTTTTGGGTCCCAACCCTCGTAGAGCGTTACCCTCATCCTATCAAACAAGAACAGACTCAGCCTACCCTACAAGGCTTGGAAAAACATTTATTTTAAAAGATCATGTATTTAGCAACATAACGGGCGAACAACAAGGAAGCAGGTATAAAGCAGGCATAAGGTAGCAAATCACTGAATCAATGGAAAGGCAGGCTCAAGCATAATAGACTGATATAATAATCAAGCATAGGAGTGCAACTACGAAATGGCCAATTAGTCAGAGCAACTAACAGTAATGTATATTGCAACCAAAGGCAGACAGGCTCAAAATAAACTAAGTTACCAAGAACAGGAGTCCAACCAGTATCGCACCCCAGAGGGCCGAACTGATAAAACCCGGACCGAAGATAACCCACCTGACAAATCACAGGCGACTAAACCGTATCCACTGTATGCTTAGGACCAGCGGCACCGAATAAACCTGAATCAATCATATGGATCAAGGATCAACTCTGACTCTAACTTATTCCAATTCAACTTAAAACCCAGATCAATTTTAAAACCTCTACATAGCCATTTATGCATTTTTGTTTCTCCGGGACTTCAAAATCAGTTTTTAACGCGAGCATCGCGTCCAGTGACCCCAAATTAGCCAAGAGTACACTATCGCGGCTTCGCAAACATCCTAGAACAGTGTTTGGGTCATAATTACATTTGTAGGTTGGTTTAACTACAACTTTTAATCTAATCATCATTTAATAAAACTTTGTATATCAAAGTGGCTCTGGACAGTGCCAGGATACCAGGGCTCACCTTTGGGCAGCCCAGAAACTGTTGGATCAAAGAGATCCAAAGCCTTGCTGTCTAACAATGTGTACAATGCACTAAACTTAGTTCCACACAGATCTGATTGATCTGAAGTGAGCATCAAGCTCAGGGGGAAATTTAGAGCAACTTTTATATTTACAGTGAGGTCTAAATCCAACTTAATCTTCTTTGAGGCATTTACACAAACACTTGGCATGCATACTATATACACAAACATACAAGCATTTCCCCGAGTTCTATTCTTAGCGGTTTCTGCACCTGGGCCACCCTAACCTGGATCAAACTATTCTATAAGGTTTTTGAAGCAATTCCCATCAACTTGGGTGCAAGTTTGCACCACGGTTTGGCCGAGCCCGGGAAGAAGATGGTGCTCGAAATCTTGAAAATCGTGACCATTAAAATAAAGATTCTGGGTCCAAACCATTAGCACAAACCTTCCTAAAAACTCACCATGAAACTTTCTGGACCCATGCCCGGCGACAGGGCACGGCGGCGGTGGCTGGGGAGTGAGCTCGGTTTCGAGCTCCTCCACCTCTAATGGCGGATTTCTACTGAGGTCACATGAAGCCCTCAAACTTGCATGGTAGAATCCCTGGGTCCACACGAAGCTTCCCGAACTTTCCTCCCCGGCCGAAGGTGGCCGGAGCGCCGGCGGCCGCAAATCTTCCATTCTCGGGTTCATCCATGGCCGACCCTCATTCGGGCTGCATGGGAACCATGCAAAAGCATGGTTGGGATCCTCTTGGTCCCAGCAAGTGATCTGGGTAGGTGTCCAGCGTCGGGGAAGCCCGCCGGCACCGAAAATGAAAGTTCGGCCAACATGCAATAACTTCAAAAGCTAGGGCATCCAATATCTCTTGAATTACTAAGCCATATTTATTAAAACTTTGCAGAATTATTAGGCATGTCCTACAGTCCCTACATGCCAATTTTTAGCTTGGTTGGTTCATTATGTCCATAGTTATCTCAAGGTGAAGTTTTATTAGGTTTTCGGCCATAGTTGGCCGCCGCCGGCCATGCGCTTTGCATGGGGAGCTCTGGCTTTGCAGGGAGCACGAAAAGGACGTAAGAATTCTACTGCTAGGGGTCCCGGGTCCAAACAACCTTTGGTTTGAGAGAGCTTACCTTGGCCGGAGTCGATGAAGAGAGGATGAAGCCGGTTTCACTCCTCCTTTGCGCGGCACGGCCACCACCAAGGTGCTCTTCCAGTCACGAGGGAACACCTAGGGCACTCAGAAGCTCTTTTGGGTGAAGTTGGTTCCAACCTTCTTCACTCTCTCTCTTTCTCGGATTATCTCAAGGTGGTGGTGTCCCTCGGCTTACCCCAGCAACCCGTGGCTAGGTCTAGGAGAGTTGCAGAGATACACAGGAACTCCTTCAAAACACAAGAGAAAGGGTTGGAGTCCTCTTGCTTCACCTCTCCTCTTCCTCACACTCTCGGGTTGGAACAATGGAGGTGTTCTTTCGCTTCTCTTCACTCCGGGGCTAGGTTTTGAGGATGGCAGGGTACTCAGGAGTCGGTTGAGTCCCAACATGCCTCCTCGTGTTGTCCCCAAGGAGCTCAAGAGACCCAACTTGATTTAATGCTAGATTCTACCCACTTTCTCTTTTCACACTTAACCCTTAGCAGCCGAACCCTTGCTGTAGGTTACAATTACACCTAGGACCCTATAGATTAACTCCCATACACTAGGTACATAAAATATTAAGTTTCCTTACAAATTAATCCATTTTTAGGTGTTTTTCACGCATTCCGAGGCAATCCGATCGTTGTTTTGCGAAACGGACTTCGCCACGACGTCCGGCTCGTCGAGACCTGTCAGGTAGCGTATTTATTTGGTTTGTTTGATGCTCGATAAAAAGCTGTTTCATTAAGTTCGACAGTTTACAGTGCGTTGCACGCACTTCGATGCACCCGGGTCGCCAAACGCGAAAACCGTCAGTGCCATTGCGCTTAGAACGTCGAAAATAGTTAGGTTTGACTACTCATGTCGGTACATTGGGATTTTAAACAGTAATTCGGCTAATGATCAATCGAGAGGGGTCAAATTCGAGAGTTACTATTCACTTTAAGTTGCGGGCCCACTTTTGATTTCTGATTTCTGGAAGATCCGACCGTCGGATCGAAAACATATGAATATGAAACTTCTATGTTTCGACGAGACGATCGCAATGGTGATCTCGGATTTTTCAGATCAGACCCCGATCAAAAGTCGATATCTCTGGGCCCACTATTGACCCACTATCTCTCCACTTTTGCCAAAATTGACAAATTTTAAATATTTAAAAGCAAACAGAGGTTTTTAAATTTGGATTACTACATTTTACATGACGACGATCCGGATCGGAGATCGGCGATCCGGATTGCAGTAGCGTGAAAAACAGTTTCCAGAAAAACGAAGGTTCGGGATCCGGATCGAAGTGCTTGATCCGGATCGTTCATACAGTTCACCAAACATCAACGTTTGGGATCCGGATTGCGAAGCCTGATCCGGATCGTTCAAATAAATGGTAAACTCAGTGTTCGGGATCCGGATCAAGGGAAGCTACGATCCGGATTGAACTGGTGTATGAACGAACCACCTTCGGGATCCGGATTGAACAGTCTGATCCGGATCCTGAACATGTCCCATGTCCAGTTTTTGATATTTATGCAATAACAAATCCATCCAAGTGTTTCTACGCTATAAGAAGTATTCGGATCACCAAAGATATTAAGTTAAACATACCTGATCCTTTTGAATTCTTCTTTCTTGAGATTGAGTTATATGATCCAACTTCCTTTACCTTCAATCATCAAGACTTAACCGAATTCACGAAATACGCCAACTCAAATTCCGTAACAGCCGGTACTGTCCACGGCAACGCGCAGCCCTCCAACTCCCTCGGTTCACTCGCCAGGAAGCAGAAGAACTCCCCAGAAGCCTCAGGGTGCAAGCTAGAGATCCTTGGTGCAACCTTCCTCTCTCCCTCTCACTCTCGGATTTCCCCTCGGGTTGGCCTCAATGGTGATGGCTCCTCAGCTATCCCCGCACCCAGGGTTATTAGGAATAACTCCTGGGAGTTAGGAATCCCAAGAGCCACCTCGTGTAACCCCCCACACGAGTATCCCAAGAGCCAAATGTTGCAATGTAACAAAATGCCATTTAGCCCCTATACCTTGTGCCTCTAACATCTAGGTCCCTACTGTAGGTCACAATTGCACCCAGAACCCCCACAAGAAGCCTCATAAATTTTGGTATATAAAATATTAGGGTTTCTTCAAAAATACCCGCTTTTTCGACACTTTTAACGCATTTCGACACAACTGTTCGCCGAATGCGAAACGGACTTCGCCACGACGTCCGGCTCGTCGAGACCTATCAAGTAGCGTATTCGCTTGCTTGATTCGGCGCTCGAATAAAATCTCGGGTCATAATGTTCTTTATGTTTGTAGAACGACGCACGCAATTTGATGCACCCGGATCGCCAAACGCAAATTCCGTCAGTGCCATTGCGCTCAGAACGTCGAAAATAGCTAGAATTGACTACTCATACTACTATGTCTGGGGTCCAGACGGTGAAACGGCCGACGTTGGTCGAGAGGGTATTAAATCAGGGGTTACTATTCACAACTTAAGTTGTGGGGCCGCTTTTCTTCGCTGTTTTGCGAAAGATCCGACCGTTGGATCGTTGACATGTGATGTCACGCCCGGGGGGTTTTTATGCGCGGAGCGGTAGCCACCGATACTCCCAAAATTTCAATATTTTTTTTTGAAACCAATCTCCCCCGGCGCGTGCCCAGACCCGCCGCATATACAAATTCACTCTGCAAAGGCAGATCTCCTTTGTATATGCACGGCGTCCTGATTACAAAGTTCACATAAGCATGCTTTAACACACTAGACCGGTTGCCAATCACATATAATCATTTTCAAAAAACATACAATCAATTTCCACAAGTAATACAGGGGCCGACTATTTTTTGAAACCACATAAATCCACAGAATTTGAAATCGGTGCCCACCCAACACCAGGTTTAATAAAACTAATTTCGAAATCACATAAATCCACAGAATTTGAAACGGCGCTCACACGGCACCCGTATTTTTAAAACGGTTTTCGCAACATTTTCCATATTTCTTGTTTGTAGTTTGAAAGCGGCCAAGTAAGAAGTAAGAACAAACACCAACCAAAAGAGTTATAAAAATAGTCCAACATCCACATCGATCCCACGGGGTTTATCGCGATCCACAACTAGCTACAATGCGTAAGAAATGAACCGAGAAGGTAAAGTAAACCGTATCTGTAGCCTCTAAGGGCTAGAAGATCGCTCACGCGGCCTCACAACACCTACCACTCGCCCCTGGACGGACTAGACGAAACCTGTCCCAGAGTGGGAAGTCAGTGACCAGAAACAATAATACAAGCATAATGCCAAAGTAAGGCAAATCATGGTAAAAAACCAGAGCAATCAACAATGAAGAACCCTGTGCAAACCAAACAATGAAGAACCCTGTGCAAACCAAACAATGAAGAACCCTGTGCATACCAAACAATGAAGAACCCTGTGCATACCAACCCGGGCACCTCCCCGCCAACCACACCGAGCACCTGCCTCGGGAACCCCTGCCGAGCACCTGCCTCGGCCGCCGAGCACCCACCTCTTGCATCACCGCTCACAACCCACACCACGGGGGCCCCCATCCTAACTTCACCATCAACTGGGGTACAACGGTCAACGTACCACTTTTCCGGAAAAGAACACCATCGCGTGGGCCAAACCGCTGGTGTGGATGTAGCTACCTCGGCATCGACCGAGCACCAACCCTCGGCCAACCAGACCGAGCACCCACCCGGTAAACTAGACCGAGCACCTGCCTCGGCAATCAACAGAACATGATGTATCAACGAGTACACGACCCTCAGTCGC